>JABXWE010102255.1:0-21956 GCA_014611495.1 Limonius californicus
CACAGGTAAGATGGGTTTGATGGAACAATAAATGATTTTTCCAACGAAACCAAGTTTGTTGAAATTCGTTCAGTCGTTTAGGAGTTACAGCTGCTTAGTTAAAAAAACATTGAATCACCCCCCACCATTTTACTTTAATAGATACGTCAAAAAGTGTTAGACAAAAATTACTGCAATAAAGCTTAGCTTTAAAAAGCATATATTTTTTTGGTACATTTATTAGGTGCATGTCTGTGAAAAATCACTTTAAAAGTTTAAGATGGCGGGGGGACTGCCCAAAACGCCGAATGCCCAAAACGCCGACTCGATATTTCGTCCAAAACGCCGACTCCCATTCCGCCGACCATGTCCAAAACGCCGAATGGTGTTGATGACCAAAACGCCGACTCGTGTCCAAAACGCCGAACGGCGCTGAACGACGTCACATCGTTCGTGAACTTGGCGTCGGAGCCGAATACGAATCTAAATTTGTATTTGGCCCAAAACGCCGACTGCACATCGAGTCGGTGTTTTGGCCATTCGGCAAAGTGTCCATGAACGCACCTATGAGCCCTGTCCAAAACGCCGACCGCAAAGCGAGTCGGCGTTTTGGTCATTCGGCGAAATGTACTATAAGGCAAGTACGAGCCTCGTCCAAAACACCGACCACAACCCAAGGCGGAGTTTTGGCCACTGGACCACTATCGATGAGAAAATTTTAAACAAAATCGTTTGATCCGACTTTGATTTGTAAATTTTTCGAAATTTTTCTTCTACTATTTTAATTTCTTATTTATCGGGTAATTTTTATTTTGAACGGTAGGTACATTTTTGGCACTACATTTTGAAACACCGTGTAGGGTAAATCGAGGAGAGATGGACCACCTTTTAAAAACTTTCAATAAATTCTTTATTTGTATGAATTAACCTTTGCAAAAAAGTACAACATAAACATACATTTTGGTGATCTATTTGACACAGTTTAAACATTAATGCAGCTTAACAAATAATTATAAAATATAAAAAACTGAAAACTTAAATTGGCCCATCTCTCCTAGAAGGTGTAGGAGAGATGGATCACCGACTATAGGAGAGATGGACCGTACACTAATTTAGTTTTTTCTTCCCCTTTGTCATAATGGGGGCGGCACCGCAGAGTTGGCATGTGTTGGTGTAGGATGTGCAACCTTCGTGCAACCATCTAGAACAGAGAATGCATCGTAACCAGTCCTCTTTTTTCTTTGTAAGGCGATAGATAATCTTTAAGACACCCGACGCACTGATTTTCGAAGTCATCCAAGGTTTCTTCCCCACTAGACGAATCATCCTAGACTATGTCTCCACCAGATTCTGAAGAGGTAGACTCATGCCTGCGTTTCTTTTGTAACACTTTTTTAGTAGATTTTGGTGATTTCTGCTTGGAAGGCTCTTCTTTCTTCTGCCTTTTTGGTTGAGGTGTTTAAATTACCCGTTAGGTTAGCACGAGCCTTTTTCATCACTGGTGTTATTAGGGGCACAGGAGAAGGCTCCTGAAGCAGTTTCCTAGGTGTTAATTCTTTTTCAGTAGGTTCTGCCACACCTTCCAGCTGCATTCCGGAAGGGCCTGGTTGAGGTGAGTCACGTTCGCGAGGAGGGGTTTGGGAACAAATTTCTTTCAAAGCAGTTTCTGTTGATACTTCTGGGTGGCCACCTTGTTCCTCAAATTCGTCTCTTGGATGTATTGCAGCCTCATTTGGTGGCTCCGTTAGAAAAGCGTAATTAGATATTTCATCTGGATTGTAAGGCCAGATTCCTGTTGCCCGAAAGGCCGATACGGCATTGCTGACTGTAGCTGATTTGCCCCAGGCCTCCCCTAAAAGTTTGCCGAATTGTAACCGATTTAACTTCATAGTGGGGCTGCATTTGCTCATCCTCCTGCACGAATCGTAATAATGCCCCTTAAGGCTCTTGAAGAAGGCCCGATCAAGCGGTTGCAAGTAATGCGTAGTATGACTCGGCAGACAAAATATAATAATGTCGTTGTCCTCAGCGAATTGCAACGTGTCAAGATTAGTCGTGTGGGAAGTGTGTCCGTCTACTATTAGCAAAACCTTTCCAGGTGCTTTTCTAGGGTAGAAGTGATTCTGTAGCCAGTCCAGAAAAATTTCTGATGTCACGTACGCCGACTTTTCTGACATGCGTACACGTGAGCCGGGTGGCATTCCATCAGCCCATTCCGCTTTAGCATTTTTTCCCTTGGACACGCAGTAAGGAGGCAAATGAACTCCTTCTGCATTACAACAGGCAACTACCGTAATCGTTTCACCCTTTTCATCCGGGCTAATTGAAGGTACACTTTTAGATCCTTTCTCAGCCAGCACCTGCCCAGCTCGCGTGTTCAATTGTAGACCTGTCTCGTCTGTATTAAAAATGTTGCCAGGCTTGCCAAACAAACCATTCTCAGAGAGTATAGCATCGAGTTCTTTAAAATAGTTGTCTACAACATTTTTAGACATTCCCAAAGCTCGAGCTATTGAGGTATTTTCAGCTTTGCGAACTGTAATGTCTGAATTCCGTTTTAAAAATTGGAGCAGCCATACGTTACCAGCTTTACCTAAAAATGCAGACAATAATATGCTACAAAGTCTTTAACTATGAAGGAGTTTATTTAGTCACCATCTTCCCGATTAAATTTATTTTGAATTCCAAGACGTTCGGCTAAATTATAGGCCATCATGTGTACTTCCTGTTTAGTCGGTGCGAAGCCTCTTTTCTGTAATTTTTTGATGTGGGTAGCGAGCTTTGCTTCTGCTTCTCTGCCAAGCACGCTACCAGGGCCTAAACAATCGGTTTTATTCAGATTGCTAGCTGCAAATCTTAAATCTTAAAAGTTGTTTTTGGAATATGGAATGCTTTAGCTGCTTCGTTTACACCCATTTCGCCAAACACTACTGCATTAATGGCAGAACATAAATCCTCTGTGGACCAAGAACCCCTTTTGGCCACATTCCGCTTGCGGGTGTACTGATTGAGCATTATCCTGAAACAACAATTATCCATTATATAGGTCCATCTCTCCTATCCCCTGCTGGTCCGTCTGTCCTAAAAGTGGAGGATAGATGGACCAGTAAATCCTCAAGCAGTTAAACACGTGAAGGCTATATTTTTGAGGTTAAATGCATGCCGAAATAGATATCTGCCTATAACATGTCTAAAATTTAACCTAAAACTTACCTCAAGTGGAGTAACTGTTCAAAGAAAAAAACCATGCAAAATTTCGATGACGATTCAGAACAAAATGTCTCGATAACTTTGAAAAAATGGTACACACACGCGAGTAACTGTACTGCCGATGAACAACTAACGCTGTTGCATGATTCTACACCGGCGTGAGAAGCATTGTTGCCACGGTTTGCGAGAAATCGCGAGTGGTCCGTCTCTCCTACTGGTCCATCTCTCCTCGATTTACCCTACAATGCTTCTTCGTTGTCAGAAAATGGCAATTCTTTAATCACAGCATGTATGTCACCATCTACAAGTTTTTTCAAGTATTCGTATTTTAGAGGGGCATCAGATGTTTTGAGAATGTCTTTGGATTTCATCAGAGATTTTAACATGTTACCACCTGTAATATTACTGCCCTTAGGTGGCTTTATTAAGAAATACAAGAACACCCGTTTAAAAATCTGAGCTACTTGATAAGATTCGGGGTGACAACTATCACCAGAAGCTGCTCTAATTAATCCAGAGAAGTGCTAAAAGTATTAATATGTATTTTAATGTTGCTGTATAATACCTAGGTATTTTTTATCTATTTTCGGGCCGATTACACCAACAAAACTTAAAGAGTAAATTTTGCGTAGGGTACAAATTTAGAATATTTATACTATTATTTCGTTGTGTAGCAGTTTGTATTTTAACCCAGATTTATTCGTTTTCAAATTGCATAGGTGCAATTTATTTTAAATATGAATATTATACGAACTTCAAGTGGATCTTGGTTTATACGAGCTGTCATTAAATATTTATATCCTAATTCTGTAATTAAATATTTGAACTATTGTCTATTGTAGCATGTATAATAGCCAAGAGTCCTCCTGACATAGATTTACTTAGATAATAATTAATGTCAGCACACTGTTCCCATAAATTTAAGTATGTAATAAAATCGTCGAGTATCTAAAATGTTTGTTTTATTAACTAACTACAAAGAGGGTATGTCTTTTTAAAAATTGTCCAACTTTGCATACAGGATGTACGCTTTGACTACTAAAGGGAAATCAGTGTTATTGCTGTATATATATCATGCCATTGTCGGTTTTTTATTTTTTAACATTTCCTGGAAAAGAATTGATCGAAAAATAATAAATTCAAAAAAATATTAATGTCTTTTACTCTATATTCCACTATTACTTCATGAACGAGAAAACTAGGCAAAGTTCTGTAAATTAGAAAGACGGAATTTAGAATTTGTATAGCTAGCTTCATAATTAGGATTGTCACTAAAAAAGGTGCCCAGAAACTGCATACATGCGAAATTAAAAGATTTGTTTGATTTCAATGATTACCCAAAAGACAGCATGGCAATGGCACTGATTTCCTTACTGCACACGTAATCCTAGTGGATACCCTCTACAGTTTTACGTTTGTATAAATATAATATGATTCATTTTATATTATGGAAATATACTCTATTCGAATTTAAGTGAAGAGCATGTTGATTATTTGAATTTAAAACATGACTCAGTAAATTGAGTCTACAACAAAACTATGGTGTTGCTGCACTGTCTTCTAATTTAAGTACATCTTTGTATTTTGTGTAATAAAAGACAAAGATTGTTTTAAGTAAAAATATATTTACTTACTTTTGGAACACTAAATAAGTTTTGCTTGTTTCCGCATAATAAACGTTGCTTTATTATAATATATTACTAATACAACAACAGAGTAACTTAAATAATTAACTGAACATATATATTAACTCGCTAACTAAGTTAGTTCAGAAAATTAAATGATACTTTTAGTTTAATATTAACCAGACCGTAATAATTTAAAGCGCGAAAATTAAATTTGACGTTTTAAGGTACTCGAGCGACGCTGCTGCCATCTAGCGGCCAACATTTCGTTAGGCCCATATCAAACTCAAGTGACATCACCATACAAAGGGGGTGGAGTTTGGTTTCCATGCATCTTGCTCGTGCCAATCAATATTCACACAACCGTAATTAGAAATTTCAGAGTGGTTGAATCAATTATTATTCTTATTTAGATAATCTGGAATGGTTACTTGATTTAAATAATTTAAACTGTTGAAATAAAAATAGAATTTCTTGGATTAACGTTTGTTTATAAAAATGAAAAGGTATGTTGCTTTATAAATGAAAGTTATAGGTACAGGGTTCTCAATAATTCTGGCCACTATTGTTATTTTTCGTAATATAATAGAGAAAATATTCTACTTTGTATGCAGTATAACAGAGTGAAAATATAAATTCATCTGTAACAACTATATATATGTATATATATATAACAGCGCTAGCGCCATTTTAAACTAATTTTCTTATTGAATGTATTTTTTTGCTAGCTTAAGATTATTTTATGCTTTCCTAAGAAAAGCAAAATATACCTTCATAGTATAGCTAACCATTAAAGAATTCATTTTCTTAAAATAACATTTCACAACTGCCCATTCAATTGTAAAATAATAATTTTTTTAATCATTGAAAAACGTTTAACTTGGTAATGGTTAATTTTGGTACTAAAGTACATTTGCTTTTCTCAAAAAATAATTAAATAATCCTAAAAATGCACAAGAATGTACAGGATGTTCCATAAGAAAACGAAGTTAAAATAGCTGTAGCGCTTTCGTTTGTTGTTGAATATGATTTTATACCTTTGCATTGCTTTTTAGTAGAATATTTTAACCCATTTAAGCTTTTCTGCATTTATTATAATAAGAAAGGTCCCAAAGGTGCACCCGCATTATTGAAGCACCCTGCACTGTTACAACACATATTCTTTACAATAATTATTCAAACAAATCAAGGAATATTCTCCCATCTGCCATTACATGCGCAGAATGAGGTTCTATGCTCATCAGATCGTTGTAGTTTACACACTTTATATTATTAGTTTCTACTACTTCATAACTATGATAATGATCAACAAAAGATACTGTCTGATATTCTGTTAAAATGAAGAATACATTGCTACGTTTGTGTATGAACATCCAACAAATCTTGGCAATGTAGGCATAAAATCTGAAAAATTTACTAGCACCATCAAATTTGATCGATACAAAATGTTATGTATTTTGATCCATAAGGTAGCAAAGGAAGTTTCTGCTGTCAAGTTTCCAACAGAAGCAACAAAAGAAAAATATTCTACAGTACATTTAGAAAAATGTGTATCTTCCGAACCAAACTCAATATTATTTTCTAAACCTTTCTTGGCTAGTATGCGACGACAAAATAACAACTGATTTTTCATTGCAAGGGTGTAAGGAATATTTTTTCTTGAAGCAACAACATTAGCAGCTGATTTAAAATTTCTGTGTTTACCTTCGAACCTAATAGACGACACGTTGCTTAAAGGACCAAGAGATTTTAACAACCTGGGGTAATGTACTAAAAAATGATATTTTGGTTTAAGATTTCCGATATGCTCAATGTATAAACCATGATGTTCTTGAATAAGAGATTGTAGTAAATCAGAATGTTCTGGTACTACATTCCTGCTTTCTACAATTTCTATAATTTTAAACAAAATCAAATAAATTTCCCATAAACAATTGTATTGTGGTACCATATCACCAATAATTAACGATAAGTATTTGGTAAAATTTTTCATTTCTGATGCAGATATTGTAATGTGTTGTTTTAGTAACTGACTTTTTAGCATAGCGTGTGGTTTATTTTCAGAAACATCAAAATTAAAATAAGTGATTCTTCTGTTTGAGGTGTCAAGATCAAAATATTTATTAACAAAAATAAAATTATACAGTATTGACCTAGGTCATACCTACAGTGGCTTTATAGGGACAGTGGCGACACAGACACTTTAGCTCCGCCCGCCCGCCATGTTCAGGCTAAATTCAAATTTACCATCATTGCAGGAATACAGCTATTCAGTTTATTTTAATTATTTTCTTAATTTACAAATAAATAATACAACATTTGTATCCTGAGTATTATAAGAAATACAATAATTAGGTTTGGATCCCATCTAGAACAGTAAATGATGAAAAATATTTAAATAGTTTTGCCTGAGAATATCGAAAAGTTGCAGGTATATAGGTTTCTTGGGAATAAAAAAAAAACTACATTTACAATGTATTTATCTTAAAGATTTACTAGCATATCTGTTTATCAACTTATTCTTTTTCTTACTACTAATTTTTAATCTAAATATTACATACCTCCTTATAATTTGAGCTTTTAATTTATGACATTCAGGAATGTGTATTACATCAATATTTTTCATTTTATTTATGAAAAAAAGCTTTAAATCAATGTTTTGACTGCTAACAGTATGAAAATATTGCCGGAATACATTTTCCAGTTCCAAAAAAAATAAAAACTACTCTCATAGCAAAAAAATAAACAATTTGCTTTATAACACTTAATATTTGTGAATTTCGTAAACATTTTATATAATGGAGATTTTGATCCCACTGAATCAATGCACACAGAACAAGTTTTTGAAGTTTTCTGAATGCTTGCTAATATATAACCAGAAATGTTATATAATGAATTAAGCTCACTGTAATTTAAATTAAAATCACAAGGCCCATTATCAGGAAAGTCTGCAACTGCGTATGTATGTGGTGCTTTACTCTTTATAGTAGTTAAGAAACCTGCCAAAAACTGTCGGTCATCTTCGTCATAGCTTCCCCTGGAAGGAATTTGCAGGTATTGTGAAACACTAATTAATTTTAAGTTATTTTTCACCTGCATTGCATTCGGAATCAGTTGTTTGCTT
This sequence comes from Limonius californicus, assembly GCA_014611495.1. Classification (NCBI taxonomy): domain Eukaryota; kingdom Metazoa; phylum Arthropoda; class Insecta; order Coleoptera; family Elateridae; genus Limonius; species Limonius californicus. The sequence continues at coordinate 7,939 of JABXWE010102255.1, forward strand.
CGCAACACACCAAAAAGATTTTCCAGGCAATCTTGTGAAAAGCGACTTGTCAGAAGGAAATGATAGTTTTTGTCATCAAGTAGTAACTTCTGTATATCCAAGATTGATTGTGTGGATATTAATACACCTGTCTGCGAAGGTTTCCACAAGTTTTTGGGTCCTACACTCATTCGTTTTATTATTGCTATAAACTCTTCCAAAAATGATATAGTTTCTTGGTAGATGTCCATTTTGCAGTGACTTAACGCACTTCCTGGATGCCTGGACGTCATCAGGTAAAACCATTTTTCAATTTGGTCAATAAACCAGGCTGTCGTCAAATATTCTGGGCGTTTTAATTCTTCGCTAATAAATTTTAATCCAGCAGCAACATCATGACTTATAACATTTGTAGATGTTGCTACCTTCATTTTATTAAAATGTGATGGCAACAAATCCTCTTCGCTTAGTTTTGGTGCAAGTTGAAAACATAAAGCTTCTTGATATTTTACAAGATCTTCAACATGCCTGGAACATATTTCATTTGTTGGTAGATCATACTTTTCTTGAATATCTTGTGGAATCGTTATTATTTTGTTTGTAATAAACATGTTTTTTATATTTTTAAATAAATGGGGAACATCTGCCAAAACATAGACCTTTTCATTAAACCTTGTATAATGTCGAATATAATTATTCGTGTTAAGGTTTCTTCCGGCCGAAAGACCCCACCTTTTCCACAACGCTTGATTAAATGCACCCATATCTGATGTGATACTAATTATGTTAAGGCCCAGTTCATCACATTTATCGAATATTTTGCGGATAATATTATCGTATACAGATCCGCTTACAGCATTCCCTGTAAAATAATAAGCGACGACTTGCTTCCATCGCGTATTCACACCGCCCAACATAAACACAAGCACATGTGTAGCTATACCTGTATGTTCGGGAAGGGTCACATCTCCAAAATATTTGTTTAAAGATGTGTCGTAAGTTCTGCCAGGAGTAATTGCCATTTCATCTAAAACCAAGACACAATCTTTTTCATGCATTTGGAGTGCATTTATTTTAATTTTTAGGAACTCGAAAACTTCGTGCAAAATTCCAGAGTCAAATTTTAAATTTTGGACCCTTCTTTGCAACGTCCGTATTGAAGGCAATGGAATATTTTGCCTTAGAAGTTCGTGATATCTGCAAATAGTTATTCTTCAAATTAAAAGTATATTAAAATGAGAAAATATTACCTACCCAGAGCTACCACAAGAAAATTTTAATTTAAATGCGTTCGTTACAGTAACATCGGTCCATTTTACAGAGCGAGTTGAATATGTATCTGCCTTTTTATTTAGCCATTCAATCTGGTCCTTATTAAATGCGATTTTCACTGGTGTTTGTTCTTTTGTTTCTTCCAGGTCAGCAATTCGTCTTAGCAATCTTTTGATTTTATTATTCGCATTTCTCAGTTGTCTTTTGTACTTTTGTACAGTCAAAATTGCCCTCGCATACAATTTTCTTATATGGTCGCTTTCTGTTGAGACCGAATCACTTACAGGCATGAATTCACTTGATAGCTTTCTTGTCGATTCAATCAAAGAGGAACTGGAAGGATTTGGTTGATCAGGCTGCATTATTATGGGTGGCGACACTGTAGATGTTGAAGGCTGAGGCTCCACTCTAGTTGCATCAAAAGAAAACTCCGTTATTGCAGTTTGAGAAGTTATTGTCTTGCGTTGGGCAGGAAGTTTGCGTTTTGGTTGCACTTTTGCAAATGAAAACACAGTTGGAACGGCGTCCAATTTTAATTTTCGTTTACCATCTTCTCTATTTTTTTCCCACATATGTGGTTCAAAATGTACCTAAAAATGCCATAATGTTAATGTTGCCTGTCTTTCTTCGAATTATATAATTTACAGAAATATTACACACTTAGGCACCTACCTCGCAAAGAACTGAATGATCCGTAGGTTCCCATTTGTCTCTCTTCGTTTTTATTAGCCACTGCTTTCGTCGTAACGGATCTTTGGGAAAATTTTTCATGACAAACCCCTTCTTATGAGAGTTTGTACATCCAATTGCTGCACAACCAGGCATATTGTAACTGAAATAATGTTTATTGTATACAAATGGTAAACAACACAGGTAAACATAGCAAATAAAATAAAATAATTACTTACGTTAGCTTACAGTATTCAATAAAAAATGCGTAATAATCACCAACAATATTTTATAGTTCTCAGAGTATCAATTTTCAACACCAAAAGGCTTTAAAATGCAAACTAAAAATCATACACCATACAACTCAACGTAAACACAACACGAAAATAGCCTGTTAATGGCGGCGAATGTCATGTGACACGACGAACCAATCGAAAATTAGGCACACGCGTTCGCCACTGTCCCTATAAAGCCACTGTAGTCATACCGACATACGCCTTCATGTATGTCATGCATTATATCGCATGCTAAATTGACCGAAACGTGATAATTTGGAAGGGAATTCCACACGCAATTTTCTTTTATTCCTATAGAACAATTTCCCACATCTATGTTAGTTTTCAATATTTCGCAAAAAATTGGAATTTTCAATTAATTGGGTTTGTAATGTAGTTTTCTCACAACGACAAAATCTACAATAGTGTGTCTCAGAAAAGCTTTTGATGAATCCCAAAAGCGAATGCAGTCCTAAATTATCTCCTAAAACAAGAGTTACGGAAAAATACAACTGAACTTCGCCAATATCAGTGTTTATTTTGAGCCCACGTTCCTCCAAAATTTTAAACTTGTTAATTAATTTTTGATATGTCGATAAATTTCCAAATATTTTTCGATCATCGGAAAAATTAAGTTGAGCCAGAAAAACATTTTCAAGCTGCGAAGCAAATTCTGGTGGTAAGCATGCTAAATTAAAATAAACTGCTCCAATTTTATAAACACCTGCGTGAGATCCTAACGGGTTTCCAATTTCAAAATCATCAAAATAAACAAATATAGGCAAAACAGTTTTACTTTGAAAATTACGTTTCACATTATTCCACAATTGGCCTTGCATTATATTAAAGACTATTTTATTGTCTCCGTAAATTAGTTGCGACATATATGAACATATTGTCTCATAAACTGTAGGGATTTCCAAAAACGCTTTCAATGTCTTTTTCAACAGGAACGTAGTACGCATAACATCGAGTTATGTTCAATATACTTCTATTTTTACTTTTTGTACTATTTATCGTTTGCCCAATTTCTACATTTTCAACGGGTATAAAACCATCACTTTTTTTGAAAAAGTTTAACCGAGGATGTTCCCATTCTAAATCATTAAACGGGGTTTTTAAACAAGAGAAAAACAATTTATTTTCATCACTAAGTGGAACATTACCTTCTAGCGCAGAATTAATCTTCTGTTCTAATATTTCTAAAGGTTCCCTGAACAAATCTTTTACATCTTGTACTATATTCTGTACGGTACTTCTGGAAATTGCATAATTACTATAAAGTTTGGAAATAAAATAAACTGAAGAGTTTTTTACAAGGTTTTGAAAATCTTGTAACGATGTACCAACAGAACAGGCTGTAGGGTTAAGTGAATTTACATTTTGAGTATCACTGACATTTTCACTTAGGGAAATGTTAAGCTCATCGGTTGTCGTTGTGGTTTGAACTAAGTATGCGTTTTGTTGCAAACAATTAGAGTGGTTATTACCATTGTCTGTGGCTACCTTTTTTAGGTGTTTACGAAGAAGGTGTTGTTTAAAAGAAAATATGGTTGGGAAAGACCGGCAGCAGTGCAAGTAAATTTTTCAGAAAATTTATGCTTCAGTTTTGTTGCCATACCCGTGATACTGCGGGTAAGCTCGATAGAGTGGACTGTAATTTAAATAGGCCTTTTTATCCCGATGAATTAAAAACACTAAACTCTCCTTTATAGTAAACTTTAATACACAAAACACAGTAAAATTACGTGAAAGGACACCCGCTTACCGTCACTGATTTTCTTCTTCTGCCTAAAGATTCCGCTCACTCCCTCTCGCGTGGCATCACCAATCGCCACACGGGACTGGCGCGAAAATACAAATTCCTACCTAATAATACAGAATAAGTGCTTTTGCAAGCAAGTTTTATGTGATATATAAACAGTTGCAAACTTTGAAACTTACTGACACAGCAAGGACAAAAAATCATGTTATAACTATTTAACTACTAATGCAGCAAGAACAAATATGTATAAACAATACGGTAACTTAATTGTATAGTTGTATAACAACAATATCCTATTTTATAATACTTCAACTGCAATCATAATATTAAAAACACATAAAGCCGTAAGTTTAAAGGAACTCATTGAATAAAAAGAAAAAATAATTATAAATGGATATAACAAAGCAATAAAGTCAAACAAATACTTTCAATATGATTCAACATTCAATCTTCTTTTAAGTCATTAATAACTGAAAATACATACGGTATTTGTTTATTCCATTCTGTTGTTATTTTAAAAATCACACGCTGAATTAAAAGCCAAATATGTTCGCTTTCTGGCGGGTACTCTGCTGATAGGACTTGGAATGATTTAAATAACAAATCAAAACATTGTAAAACCGAATTCGCCTTGTATATAAAATCGTCTATAATTAAATAGGCCTCTGTAATATTAATAATAGAAGATCCACAAACTATCATATAGGGTTGGATGTTTCTGTTTTGTTGTTGGAAATTTGTTTTTCTCTTTTCCATAAAGTTTTCAATTTCTCCGGCTATCTGAAAATTAAATAAAGTATTTCAGTTACACGATGAAGAACTAAAATTAAATGTTTACTATAAGCAATGGGGCGTTTTACTGTAACCAACAAAATAATGTAATGTTACCTTTACGTGACTAATAATGCTTTCTTGACATTCAATAATTGTTGGTTTGCAATGTAATTTTTTATTTCTAGTTCTACCTTTTGGGGGAAATAGAGTTGCCAAAGCAGTAATTTGAATTGCAGTTTTACAGTCTAAAAGTAAAAAATGCGAAATAGAGACAAAGCTTTTGTAATTAAACAATTGGTGTACCCTCAGCTAAGTCCATTGCTAAATTGACTACACGTTCTTCTTTTGCTTTTTCTGAAATCATTTTTAACGAACACAGTTTGTTGAAAAACCACTCCCATTTAGTGTAGACGTTTGTTGTTGACGTGGGACATATTTGCTTAAAATCATTTTCGATCTGCAACAAAACCTCTCTTCAATTATTTGTAATTATGCTACCTGTCCTAAACGTATTACCTACCAATATATATGCATTTTGATGTTTAAGGATAAGCCACGTTTTTATAAAATTTTCTACTGTTGAAACATCGTGACCATTGCACCTAAGATTAAAAATTTTTTCCCAGTGCTCCATTACCAAATCCCAAGGTTCTGACCAGTTTTTTAACCAGGCTACACTGTCTTCTACGTCAGAACCTAAAATGAAAACACCCATTCGAAAAGATGTACACGCGTAGAACTACGTCAAGAATGCCATAAAATAAAATGCATGTTTGGTAATTTCTTTACTAACTTGTAACAGTTGAAGATGTGTCGTGTTTTCTTGGACTTCCTTCCCCTTTAATGACATTGGAATTATAAAGCCTCTTTAGATTTCTGTATTTATCAACTAATTTTCCCTTAGCATTTACAGGTTTATGTTTTATAAATTGCTTTAAACTAACTCTTGGTACGTAATAGGTCCAAACATTTTCAGTTGGGAATACTTCGAAAATTTTTCTTGATAAATTGTCGAAGTAATGAGAAGTTAAATTCCTTAAAATGATAAAAATTGCAACCGACTACCAAAATCGACTTTTTTTGTTGATTCAACAGCTATTTGAAATATACATTACCCTGAACATTCTGACATAAGGCCATTAATTAGAAGATCGACTATTGTATTCCTACTTTTTCTTGTGAGATTCTTTTCTTTCTTGTACGTTGCTAATACGTAGCGCTCAGCATTGGTTAGATTTAAAAATTCTTTTAAATTTAAGCTGTATGACTTGTGGCAGGCTGTTTCAAACATTTCCAAACCAACAAAAGCGTTTGGACTACGAGTAGCAGTTTTAAAAGCTCCTGCAGCTTCGCTATTCAACAAACTATCTTCATCGGTAGCTACTGAAGAAGTATCTAGTTCTCCAACGCTAATGTTTGACACAGTAGTATAACAAAACAAATAAGACAATAAATAATTTATAATACGAACTGGATATATACACTTGCCGTGTCCTCTGACGTAGAATTATTCATAATAACTACGTCCATCTTATTAATGGCTTGGTACATTTCTAGCTTTTTCATAAATTCTACACGAGGCCCAATTTTTGATATTAGGTCCTTCACATTGTTTACTTCCAAGTCCAATAATGCTGCTGTATCTATTTCTGGTGCTTTATATTTACAAGTTACAAATTAAGAGGGTCGACTCCAACAAACGAAGTGGTCTTTTTCTGACTAAACACTGTTTATGTTTTTCTGTAATTGAAATGAAGGTATTATGAGAGTATAACCCAACACAATACTGTTGGACTTAAACTTCGACAGTAATCCCTAGTAACATAAACAGTATAAAAATTGTAAATTTTGAATCGGTTATTAATTAACTTGGAAACTGTAAATTATTAAATAAAAAATCGTAGCTAAAAGATGTATTTCTACTCTATAAACGTATATTGCAACATTTTATAAACATATCTCGATTTTGTCAAAAAAAAATTCGAAGTAACCCTATTTTTTCAAAAATGTAGATAGTTTGTAATTTTTTTTTTGCCGATTGGTTAATTTTATACGAAAATTTGCAAAGTAAGGACCTAAAGCAATCTTTCTAGAATGCGCTCAATTTTTTTCGGTTCGAAAATCGTTTTGCAATTAGTAATAACACCGATTTGAAGTAAAGCTGTTTTATAGGAAATTTCGAGTGGAGTCGACCCTCTTAAAATAGGTACCTACCTACATCAACATCAAACAGTTTTTTAAATTTGACTAGCTTGTTTAAGCAATTAGTATCTATTTGTTTATCGGTACTTATTTAAGTAAGCGAAAGCGAAACTTTATATAAAACGCCTAAAAGTTTTTGGGACTTAACGGCCTCATTGCATTCATTTAAATTATTTTTTTTAAATAACTTGCCGAGAAATAAATAAAAATTTCTGTAGAACAATTTTAATGACTGCTGGAGCAAGTAAAAGATTTTTTATTATGTATATACCACAGCAATAAAATATAACCTACCTGCAAACGTCTCTACCAGCTCTGGGAAGCCCCATTCTTTTAAAAGTGATTCCACATCGGTAGAAGTCATTTTACGCAGGTGTATAAATCTGAAAAATATAATATTCGATTTAATCGGGCATTCAACGTTCATTTTTTAAAATTTGTATGCTAAATTTCACGAAACAAGTCAAAGCCGGCACTAGATACGATCACCATATCAGCATATATGTACTTACTATTTATTGATTCTTACTGCACTGTGCAATAAGTACAAATATTCAATATGTATAACAGTAATTGATAAGAATTACAAGTTTAGCAAAATACTACTTACCTTAAATTGTATAATGCACTCCACACTATCGAACGTTTTAAACCGCCAGTACTGGATATTACTGAGCAACTGCTGAAAAAGTGTGTGCTAAAAATGCCTATTTTGTAACAACAATATTTAAAGTTGCTTTAACAGTCTTAGTTTTAGAATGAACTATTTGTAAATATCATAATCGATTATCTGACCGCCCGATCTTGCCAAATCTATACAACCTCGAGAACTGCGTACTTTACAGTGAGGCTAAGATTTCTTGGAATGCTAGAGTAAGCTCAAAAATTTATATTACGACATAATATAAAAATATGTTACTTTAATAAAACTAAAACGCTCAAATTAAATTCAATTGATAATTTGAGAAACGTTGCTAGCGTTTTCAACCAATGCATAAATAGTTTTTGTCTGAAAATACATTAAACTGTATATATAAAACTCACCGAATTTTATATGAAAACTCTAGCACGTTAAAGCAATACCAAAAATTATTTATCTTAAAAAAAATAACATGGTTTTGCATTAAAATTCGCACTTTTTTACTTTGATGTAATAATACTTCCAATCAAAACTAAATATTTATTATCTCAATTTTAATATTAAAATTCCTTTCATTAGAACAAAAAAAAGTCAACGTTTTTTTTTATTTGCATGAATCTTTTAGGGTAAGCAATTTTTTATTGCTTAAAATAAAATTCTATTGACTCAATGCACAACATTTCAATGTGCAGAAATTGTTTAATTTAACAAACTCTCTTTTCTCAGTGTATTTTTCTGGAAAAAGATGTTCGCTGGATTCCGTTGCCACTTTCTTATGACATGAAAATTTCTGTCTTTACATCTAATTTCAAATCTTCTGGAATTTTCTTAATCCCTTTGATCAGTGAAAGCAAAAATAATCTGTCTTCATCGTCTTCACCACTATTAACCTTATCGTCATCTTGGGCTAATTTTTTTGCCATTATTTCCAACAGCTTTTCTTCTGCGGTCTCTTTTTCTTTCTTTTATTGGGCATACGCTGGATAATTGGCTCTGCACGAGAATTAGAAGGAAGATTTTCAGGAGTATCAATAGTGTTATCAAGATCTTGAGTAACATCTTGTTGCGTTTCTTCCTCATCGACACCCTCCACTTCATCTAGATTTGAAGGAGTGCTTTTGTTTGAGGTAGCAGAACGTACAAAATTTAGCTGCTCACATATTTTTTTCTATGTGATTTACCTGTCCCTGATTTGAATTCTTTCTTTTGGGCATTTATTTCTCTGCTAAACGAGTCTCGTAAACTCTTCCACTTGAGTTGTACATTTCTAACTGTAATAAAACTAACACATAATTATTACAGTATTATTTATAACACAATAGATTCATATTTGTATTTCAACTGACTAATAATTTGTTTTAGGTATCTAGGAAGTGGATGTACATTTTCTGATCTTCACTTAACCTACAGATTGGGAATATCTACAGTATCAAACATTGTTAATGAAGTATGTACAGCAATATGGTCAAAATTGAAAGAAATCTGCATGCCTCAACCATCTAAAGAAGAATGGAGAGAAATAACAAATAGTTTTAAGAAATGGGCAAATTTCCCAAATTGTATAGGAGCGATTGACGGGAAGCATATAAGAATTATAAAACCTACGCCTCTTGCTGACACTGAAGGTTCTCCATTATTGCCACATGTTCTAGTAGGAGATGAAGGGTTTAGATTATCGTTAACATTGCTACGTCCGTTTGGTGGAAAGAGTGTAACCAGAAAAAAGAAAGTATATAATTATCGGTTGTCAAGACCAAGATGTTATATAGAATGTTCTTTCGGGATTTTAGCCAATAAGTGGAAAATTTTTGCACCGGCCACTTAACGTATCCCTCCAACTTGCCAAAGACATTGTTAAAGCGTGCTGTATACTTCATAATTTTGTGAGGGTAAGAGATGGATATAATTTTGAAGGTACTCTAATTATAGCGGGATTTGATGACATGCCAAGAAACACTGTTCCAGGAGGAAGAACAGCCAATGATATTAAAGATAAATTTGCAGACTATTTAGTATCCCCTGCAGGGGAAGTACCTTGGCAATACAATAGAATTTGAGAATATTACGTCATGTGCTACCGTTATATTTTGTTTTAACTTTACCGAATTATTGTCAAGGTAGTTTAATTACAGATGTATCAAGTTAAAATAAATATTTTTTTACTCTTACCAATTTCATTTTTCTCAAATGTTGTTTTGTCTTGAAAATTGGGTATATATAGTTCACATACTTCATCCCAAGCATTTTTTTAATCATTTTTATTAGAATACTCTGGAACACGTGGATTCCAAATTGCTTCTCTATTTTCAACCTGTTATAAATAGTTCTGTATCAAACTCCTCCATACTTAGTACATTCTATAAAAATGCGAAATATTTTCAACGTCGTTGCACCAAAACGTCTGTTAACTTTGCTAACTCAAGCGCGACTGAAGTCCACGTGTGAAGCTGTTAATATGATTACGGGTACTGCCGATTGTGGCGCGATTTTCAGGGAGACCGGCTGCTTAATTGCCACAAACGCGCTGCATATTGGTGGCGCGTCTATAGTGTGGAAACTATCATTTAAATGCATTACTCTCCAAAAGCAGCGCCACAGTAGTGCTGCAGTAGCGCCACGAAAAGTGGCTCGTGTGAAAAGGCTCTAAGGCCTAATCCACACAGAACGGGCGTATGGTGCTGGCGTTGATCCGTTGGTGCGGGCATGTGCCCCTTCCATGTTCGCCTATGGGCCAATACAGACAGGAGTGACGTGGTGCGAGCGTGGCAACTTCGGCCAACCCCACGCCACTTCGGCCACACGAATGGTCTACACGAGTGGCGTACGCCATACGAAAAGGTCTGTTTAATTGATTGTTTCGCTCGTCTTGATGCAAAATGTGTGACGATTTTCATCTTAATATTGAATTCTGCGAAGAAGTGCAACTATATACGACTATAGACGATCGGATTACTGCAACAGAAGCGCACAAGACCAGGCATGGGAACAAATAGCCCAGAAATTCAGTGCAAATGGTAAGTACATGTTTATTACTGATCATACAAGTTACAAAAATGTTTACAAACCTATAAAGTAAGTACTTAAAATTCACACGCAGTACCTGTCCTGACGAGGAATTGGGGCGGGTTCTTTGAAATACTTGCTTAGATAAATTCTCATATCTTTAGCGGTATTAGTTTGTAATTGTATTGGAGTGGAATTTCCGGCAATAACGTTTTCATATTGGGGCCTTGAGAATGTGCCATCGCACTTTTTGATGGCGTTGTGCAACACGTACATTGCTTGAATTAGAACATCAACTTTAGCAGGGTCACATTGGATAATTGTATGCAGAAGTCCGAACGTCGTTGTCAGCATACCAAAAGCGCATTCCACTGATTTCCGTGCTCTCGATAATCTGACATTAAAAATCTTTCGTTCGTTATTAGTCAATTCCTTCCGAGAAAAGGGCTTCATTAAATGTTTGGAGAGGGGGAAAGCCTCGTCACCTACAAAAAAATGGTGAACTGGATGCGTTTCTCCAGGTAGTACAGCTGGTTCAGGTACATTCAGACGTCGTTCTATTTATATTCTATTTAACAAACAGTACTTATAATGCTTATCGATGGCTTAAGTCATAGGCTAATAAATACCTAGACGTAGTGCTGCCGCGAGCCTATACTCGCGCGAGAAATGACTAATACTCGCCTCGCCTCGCATTTTGTACGCGAGAATTCAAAATTTTCTCGCCCCGCGCGAGAGCTCGCAGCCATAAATCTCGTCTCGCTTTGCGAGATCTCGCTTTGTCTTGCGAGATCTCGCTTCTAAAATATTTCCCATATAATAAACTTGGATTTACCAAGAATATTTGCAGGTGTTTCTAAAAACAGGTAGTTTAACGTAATCTGCTACATCCTGCTTTACTAGCTTAACTAGAAGCACTTACTGCAAAAACTTGCGACAGGTATTGAACCATAGAGGGTAAATAATAAGAACCCTTTAAACTTTAAACTTTATATTTTTCTTGGAAGTGTTCAAATAAAGCAAATTCGCCGCTTGTTTACGTTTAGGATTTTTAGTTTCAAAGATTTACTGCGCCGCAAGACAAACAATGCCAAGCTTCTCTACACAATATTTGTTGAAATGCGAAATAATACATAAAGCTGTTTCACTTTAAAATATTTTGCAGTTGCGAATTTCCATAGTTTGGTAAAGTTGGGTGAGATTTGTGTTAAAGATGAAACGGGCTCGTTCAACCATAGCAAACTACTTTATTAATAAAAGTGTTAGTGCTACTAATACGTCCAATGCAAGTGATTATGGCAACGATGATAGTGACAAAGACGAAACGTATATTCCATCTTCAGCAGAAGAATTAGAATTAGAAAACGATCAGGGTCCATCGACTTCGGTATCAGCAAAAGAAGCAAACCAAACCAAAAAATTTAAAAAGGATGAACCGAAAACTGCCAAAGACAAATACAATTTGTATTATGAAATAAAAGAAGAAAATAATGGCAAAATAGGGCTATGCAGATTATGTAAAAAACGTAATGGACTGGTGAAGAAGATTAAAATGACTCAGCGAAATAGAAGTGGATTGAAAAGGCATATGGAAAATTTCCACCAAGAGGAATATTTGGAACTCTTTTCCTCAGCCGAGAATAACAAAAAGCAACAAATTAATACGTTGCCCAAAATGGTAGCAAAATCCAACGTTTCTCTCGTAAGTTACATACATTTAAAAACAATTAGAATTTACTATACTTTCATGTAGCAAAATTGGACTGACAGTACAGTGTCACTAGGACCACGACAATTGTTCTGAATGAATTCTAATTTGTGGTATTAAATTTATAAAGTTTACAAAGTAGTAGTAATAATTGCTAGTACGGGAGTGGTTAAAAAAGAGTTTTTTTTTTTTCAGAAATTGAATCAGCAAGAGTTTGAAGAAAAACTTGTCGAATGGTTGGCCATCAAATATCTCCCATTTAGTTTTTTCGATGATGAAGTGACACAAAATTTATTTAAATCGATTAATAACGCCCTTGTAGTTCCTAAACTTACTACTATGCGATCGAAAACGCTTTCTTATTACGCTCAAGTACAAGAAGTAGTGATGAAAATTTAAAAAAATAACGATTCGAAAATTTCATTTACTATTGACGGCTGGACTTCTGTGGCAAGCAAGTCTTTTTACGGTATAACGGCGCATTATGGAAACAAACATTTTCAATTACACTCCTTGGTACTTGATTTTATTCCTTCACACGGTAAACACACCGGCAAAGATATTGCTGATATATTTTATGAATCCCTTAGAAAGTACGATTTGCAAAACAAAATACAGGGAATTACAGTGGATAACGCCTCTGCCAATACAAAGTTCATGCAAGAATTATCGGTACTTTTATCTGCTGGCGGGTTTCAACATTTTAGTGTTGAAGATCAGCATTTTAGATGTTTTGCGCATGTTCTAAATTTAGCAGTGCAGGAAATAATTAAATTATTAAAAAGTAAAAATTCCAACTATGACGGTAATACGGATGTGGAAGAAGGCGAGGAGGAGGAGGAAGGAGATTTCCAAGACGAAGAAGAAGACCAGGACATGGAACTTTCTGCCGTAGAAAAGCTTAGATCACTATTTCTTACAATAAAACGATCTGAACAGTGGCAACAAAAATGAAATGCTTCCTGTGAAGCCGTAAATATAGCTCCCGTTTCCCCAAAAATTGATGTTTCAACACGGTGGAATTCTACTTATTTGATGATAACAACAGGTTTAAAAATTAAAGCAGCTTTAAATGCGCTATGCTGCAACTACCCAATGTTAAAAAGGTATTTATTAACAGAAGTAGAATGGCAAATTTTAGCAAACATTTCTAAAGCTCTGCAAAATTTTTATGTTTTATCAACTACACTTAGTGGAGAAAATTATGCAACTTTGCCCATGGTAGTAATTGGTTTCAATATGGTCATTGACAAAATTGAAGATATGATTCAAAAACTTAGTAGTAATAATAGGAAAAACGATGTAGAAGAAAACTTATTGCAAGCATATAAGACAGCGCATATGAAGTTACTTAAATACTACAGTAAAACAAATTGGATATACTGTATAGTATTGCTGTTGGATCCAAGGCACAAAAAAGAAACATTTAACTTAACACAATGGGGACGAGAAATGGCAAAGTATTCGACAACAAAATACGAAAATTTATTCAGGGAAAGATATTTCGCGTCCAACGCGGGAAATATTATTCGACAAGAAAATACTGCAGAGTCAGACCCAGGTAATTTCACAGATTGTGATATTATAGATTTGGGATCGTTATTTCAACAAGCACCTCCAAATATCGAATCCATTCATCAGGAGAAGTGGAACTTGGAACTAAATAAATATTTTAATTCGGCAAGAGCGGCAAGGGACACAAATATTTTAAACTGGTGGAATACGAATAAG
>JABXWE010102256.1:0-30613 GCA_014611495.1 Limonius californicus
TGTTCTAAATTTAGCAGTGCAGGAAATAATTAAATTATTAAAAAGTAAAAATTCCAACTATGACGGTAATACGGATGTGGAAGAAGGCGAGGAGGAGGAGGAAGGAGATTTCCAAGACGAAGAAGAAGACCAGGACATGGAACTTTCTGCCGTAGAAAAGCTTAGATCACTATTTCTTACAATAAAACGATCTGAACAGTGGCAACAAAAATTAAATGCTTCCTGTGAAGCCGTAAATATAGCTCCCGTTTCCCCAAAAATTGATGTTTCAACACGGTGGAATTCTACTTATTTGATGATAACAACAGGTTTAAAAATTAAAGCAGCTTTAAATGCGCTATGCTGCAACTACCCAATGTTAAAAAGGTATTTATTAACAGAAGTAGAATGGCAAATTTTAGCAAACATTTCTAAAGCTCTGCAAAATTTTTATGTTTTATCAACTACACTTAGTGGAGAAAATTATGCAACTTTGCCCATGGTAGTAATTGGTTTCAATATGGTCATTGACAAAATTGAAGATATGATTCAAAAACTTAGTAGTAATAATAGGAAAAACGATGTAGAAGAAAACTTATTGCAAGCATATAAGGCAGCGCATATGAAGTTGCTTAAATACTACAGTAAAACAAATTGGATATACTGTATAGTATTGCTGTTGGATCCAAGGCACAAAAAAGAAACATTTAACTTAACACAATGGGGACGAGAAATGGCAAAGTATTCGACAACAAAATTCGAAAATTTATTCAGGGAAAGATATTTCGCGTCCAACGCGGGAAATATTATTCGACAAGAAAATACTGCAGAGTCAGACCCAGGTAATTTCACAGATTGTGATATTATAGATTTGGGATCGTTATTTCAACAAGCACCTCCAAATATCGAATCCATTCATCAGGAGAAGTGGAACTTGGAACTAAATAAATATTTTAATTCGGCAAGAGCGGCAAGGGACACAAATATTTTAAACTGGTGGAATACGAATAAGGACGTATATCCAAATTTAGCAAGAATGGCTAGAGATTTCTTAAGTACGCCAGCTACAAGCGTTCCAGCTGAACGCTTATTTTCCAAAGCAGGCCTGACCATCAGGAAACACAGAAACTCTTTAAATGCAGAATCTGCAAGGTGTCTTTTGTGTTTAAATTCTTGGCTGAGTTGTTCACTATCATCAGAAATTAAAACCAGTTTGCAGAATGTAGATACTACTTAGGTAATTGTAGTGTTATTATGTAATATGCATTTTCGTTTTATATTGAAAAATAAATGTTACTGAATTATACTTCTCTATTGTAATTTAGAAGGTAAAAAGTCAAAAACCTGGTACTTAACCTGCATCTGCGAACAATTTATTGTTCTTTACTCAATGTGTAAGGCTTGTATTTAAAAATAAAAATTTAAAAATTATGCCAACAAAAACAATCACAAGTTACTCGCGAGAAATACTCGCCTCGCCTCGCATCTCGCCTCGCTTCTCGCGCTGGTATTCTCGCCTCGTCTCGCATTATGCGAGACGAGAATTAATAAATTCTCGTCCCGCATCTCGCGAGTAGTTTCTCGCGAGACGCGAGCACGGTCTCGCTATTGACGGCAGCACTACCTACACTGTAGGTTTATACTCAGATGCAGTCACAGGCTCAGGTTGTTGCGATTGTAATAAAATTGAAACAGTTTAGAACTAGAATATGATTTTTTAAGTTGTATTGTTGACAATTAACGAATCGGCGTGTAAATCCTTTCACTGTAACAATTTATCAGAACATAGAAGATGAAGCAACAGGTGATACATTGTGTACATATTTCCCACTATTTATAAAACGAGCTCGAGGCTGTAATCAACACCTTGCGTCTTCTGCTGTTATTAATACCATAAAACGATTAGTTAATAGAATTATAGAAATTCTTGCCATTGTAATACAAATGTGCCCTTTCAATAAAACTAAATGTCAAGCTAATGTCAATTTTAACATTTCTACATATCTCATCCGTTTCTCAGGTGTAACATCAAGGCCCAGAGCGCAGATGTCTGTAATTAACACCTTCACAGGAGAAAAATAAATTTGCGAAGAACTTTGCTATTTATCCTCCTGTAGTTTATTGACACTAATCTGCTAGATTGCTTCTGACAGTGTTCGGTGTCTTTTTTTTATTAAAACCAGCTATTTTAAAGAAAAAAGCCAGGAGACCTCGAAATACCGTTTTAAGCACAATATTTAAATGCACAAAAGTATGAGTGAAAAATTAATCCCGCGCGGAATGAATAAAACATTTTATGCATCAAGTTACAAACATTTTGGGGGCATGTTGGGAATTTAAATTTAATTCTGAACAGAAGAGTTTTGTTTATACTGTTGTTATAAAACGAAGAAATCTATTTAAAGGTAGCGATTATGCAACACTATAATTTACAATATTATTATATGTTGACGACGCGAATGAAAAATAATTCTAACGTTAATTTTCGACGTATTTACCATACATTCCCTATGTAAACTTTACAGTAGATCGATCTCCTCTAAATTTGACATACTCATACTCGTGTAGATTCATCCATGAGGTAATTTTGGTGTATTGAAATTGTATAAAGTAGTATTGCATTTCCCACAAACGGTTGAGAACCTCTGTTATTTTACGAGCACATTACAAAAACTGGGATTGAGAAATCATTCCCTTGTATTATTGCATGCCATGAATTTTAAATATGATTTAAGGCATTAGTCTTATCACAAAGCTACAGGAAGCGCATAAGAAGCTTCCCAACCACGGATTGATTTAAGGGGACCGCAGTAGAGCAGTGGCCGAGGCATTGACTTTGAAGTTATCGTACCAAAGTCGCTCAAGTTCGAACCCTTTCCCAGGGTATTAATAGTGTCTTAGTTGTGTTGTATTGTCGTATTGTATGAAGCGGATTGCACAATGGGCCTACGGCCTGAGTGGCCATAGGCCCATTGTGCAATCCGCCCTGTTAGGGCTCGTCCTCAAAAAGTCCAGTGGCCACCGCGAAGGCTAGCAGCTGGTTTAAGGGGATGAGCTGTAAATCTCCCGGTTGTAGTATTCCAGCCCCAAGATGTTTTTGCTGCAGCCTCACGAGACTGAGGCATATTAGCACATTATGTGAAGAGAGGTTTCGTCCCCTTCATGGCATAATCTGCAAGTGGGATCGTCTATAATGCTGATCCTATGTAGGTGTTTGTTCAGGTGACAGTGGCCCGTTAGCAGTCCTGTTAGGGTCCTGATTTGCTTCTTGTTAAACTTTAGGAGCTCTTGGAACTTTGGTAGGGGTTCTTCTCCGATAAAGAGTTTAGCCTGCCTAGGTCTTTGTTGCGACAACCAGTCCTGAGCGTATTTGGTTTTCACCCACTTCTTCATTTCTAGTTTTGCATTACATTGTGGTATTCCGAGAACTGATTCTGGGCCGAATGGGTGCCCATTAAACCCCTTCTGGCCGGCGAGTCCGCCTCTTCGATGTAGCTGTGGCCTGGTATCCACAGCAGTTTTACTGAGTTGTGTTCACAGAGTCGCATCAGATCCAAGCGATATTCAAGCACTAGCTCCGAAGTTACTCTGCAAGACTTTAGGGCTTGGAGAGCTGATTGGCTGTTCGAGCAAATGCAGATGAATTTTTTTGCGAAACCTTTTTTTGGTTTTTATGCGTGCAGGCCAGGATAGCGTAAACTTCGGCCTGGAAACGGTGTAGTACTTGTCGAGAGAGAAGGAAAGTTTTACTCTTGGTGATTCGCCATAGACACCTGCGCCTGTACCCTCTTGGGTCCTAGAGCCATCTGTGAAACATACAGAGCCCTTGGGAGCCAGAAGGTTGCAGTTTTGGGTGCTCCAGTCTTCCCTAGCGGGAAGGCCGATTTTGTAAGGTGTGTTGAAAAAGTATCTGGTGAGCATATGGTCACTTCTCATATTGAAGATGACATGGGTCTCCGCCAACCTCGGCAGGACCCTCATGTGCCCCAGTGGTACCCCAACATTTGACCACTGCCCAGCACACTTGAGCCTGTAAGCTGCCTTGCTAGCCGCAGCCTCAATCGCTATGTGAAGGGACGCAAGTCCGAGAAGTGCCTGCAAAGCCGAAGTTCGCATTGCTCCTGTCACTCCTAGACACGCTAGTCGTTGGACTTGACCAAGACATTTTCTTGTGCTTAATGTGATGGTAGAAGGCCACCACACCAAGGCCGCATAGGTGATTAGGGGCCTTATTACCGCCGTGTACATCCACATGATGACATTCGGTTTTAGGCCCCAAGTTTTCCCAAAGATGCGTCTGCACATACAGAAGGAGGCAGTTGCTCTTTGTATTTGTCTTTCTGAGTGCTTTCCTCCAGGTGAGTTTAGCATCCTGGATTACTCCTAGGTACTTAACTTTCTCGGCGGCCCTCAAAGAAGTCCCAAATAGTTGTGGTTCTTGAAATCCCGCAATCCTCCTCCTCGTGAGGAGTACTAGTTCGGTTTTGGTAGGGTTAACCGCCAAGTTATGCCTTCTACACCATGTTTCCGCAATTCTGAGAGCATTCTGGGTTACCCCACAGATTTACCCCACCCCAGGTTCGTTGCGTTCCCGCAGGAGCCCGCCCACGACGAGAGGAAAAAGTACTCCTCCCTGCGAACACCCCCGCCTAACGGTCACCCTTACAGTACTGTCATTGAGAGTGGCAATCGCTTTGCGGTTTTCTGGCATTGCTCTTATCCATCGAACGATAGATAGCTCGATTACATGGTTCGCAGCGGCAGTGCATATTGATTCGAAGGCCGTATTGTCAAACGCGCCTTCGATATCTAAGAATATGCCAACGGCCATTTCTCTGTGGTTAAGCGCCTTCTCGACTGTAAGGACAATTTGGTGAAGGGCCGACTCCACAGATTTGCTAGTCTGGTACGCATATTGGTGAGGGTGTAATGGCGATACAATCAGTGCGCCATCTCTTATCTACCTACCTGCCAGCCTCTCGACCGTTTTAAGTAGGAAGGAGGTTAGGCTGATAGATCTGAAAGATTTGGCCGAGTCATGGACAGATTGACCGGCTTTTGGAATGAGCACTACCTTTACTGATCTCCAGGGTACTGGCACGTACCCGGAGGAAAGGTAGGTTCTGAGTATGTGATATAGAGGTTTGATAAGCAGGTCAGCTCCTCTTGAAGGAGAGCCGGAAATATGCCATCATTCCCAGGAGTTTTGTATGGATCAAATGATGCAACGGCCCATCTGATCTTTTCGTGACTTACCACTTTCGAGGCAATCTCCCAATCCATTGGGTTGCCGTTAATGTGGGGAGCTCTTACCGGTGCAGCCTCCTCGTCTTCAGCCGTTGAGCCGGGGAAGTGAACTTCCAAGGGATGCGTTAGAGTCTCCTCGTCAGTGGCCGTCAGGTCGCCAGAAGGGAGCCTCAAGCACTCTAACCTTGCTCTGGAGTATTTTGAGAGTATTTTGTGCAGTCGAGCTGCCTCTGGTAGGCCTTCAATGCCGTAGCAGAAAGCCTTGAAGCCTCTCGTTGTAGTTGGGGTATGGGATTTTGCAAAGGTGGCACATATTAGAGCTGTTTCATAGCACGAAATGTTCGGAGCTAGGATATGCTGGTAGAATGGGAATCATGGAGTTGCCAGAAGGCAGAAAACGGGATTGATTCTACATGTAAGTCCATTTAAGATATGCAAACAGTTCTCAAATTGTATAAACTAAAGAGGAGGTTCTGAAAGCTGCCGAAAAAAACTGTATCAAAAAGTTTACTGTGAGGGAAGATGTTTGTAAAATTTTATGTCTACAACGCGTGCTCATGCCCTAAAACGAAATGATAGTAACTACCAGAATTTTTAAAAATAGCCCAACTTCATAGGTGTGCTCGAAATTATTAACTTTAATGTGTTACACTTTCGACATACATGCTGTAAAATTTAGGGTTAGATAAAGTCGAATTAAGATAGAAAAAGAAAACTTTATCAAATTTTCATGCACATTTCAATAACCCTGATAAATTAACTTTTAGCCATTCTATAACCATTTATACAATTATCAAAAAATAGCGTACCTGAAGTATGGGTCGTTCAATTTCCCACAAATGGTTGAGAACCTCTAACATTTTACGAGAAAGTTACTAAAACTCGAAGTGAAAGATCTTACATTTTTTGAAAGACAATGGGAAAGCTACAGGACGCACAGGAAGAGCTTCCTAGCACATAGATACATGTGTAAGGAATCATAGTACCTTGCATACTCCAAGCTGTTTTTTCCTTGTGGTTAGTCTATTGTCCCATGCACCGCAACCTATAAGTCTTATTGTACCCTCTGTATTTGCTCTCGAGTTCAGATTGGGAGTTCTAGTTTCCTGAAGAATCTCAGGACTGTCTTAATATTCAAGTTCCAGTTCTGATTACCTGAAGTGGTGTAGTCTGCAGGCCAGTGAAAGGGTGTCTCTTCTTCCTCTTCACGGACTCTACCTATTTGAGTTGTCCTCTTGCTTTATCAAGGATACGTTTTTTCAGATAACTGTGTTCAGTAAGGATGTCTTATTTTCACGCTTCCTAAATTTAGGAATCCTTTTTTGGTTACTCTGTATGGACCTCTGATCAGTCTTTGAGTGCCTCAACCCAGGGTGGTCGTGTCAGTAATCATTATGAGCTTTTGTTTGTTTGTTTGTTTTATTTAACGTCGGCCTATTTCTGCTACTATGGCTAACCACTTTTCTTAGCAATTTTCTGGTTCGCTCCCTAGCGGTAGCGTACGCTACCCCCAGGTTGATTCTGGACCCATGGAATGTGTTTCGCTTCCCGCTTCGCCGTCATTGCCATATTCTACTTCATACCAAACATAATTTGATATTTTGTCCCAGTTCCTATAGCACTCTAGGACTAAGCCAGATTTAAATACATTTGCTGACAGCGCTTTGAGCGCCACCTGGCTGTTCGACATAATATAGATTCCTGCTAGTATAGACCCTCTGTGTCATGATTTGAACATCGGTGAGGAGTGCTAGAGTTTCTGCTTGGAACACGGCGGCATAGCTTCCCAGGTTTATCCTTACTTGCCCATTCCAGCTTCAAATATGCCAGCCCCTATCCCATTTTGGGTTTTTTGGTGTGGTTGCTCAGATCCTATTTTTTCTCGTTAACCGTGAGGCACTCTTTCTTGCACCATTTCTCAACGGTTTTCAGTGGTACCTGCTTACTTTCGGACACTCTACCCTAAAATTTCCCGCTAATGAGAATGGTTATATGGATATCATAGATATCTTCCTCTTGCCAATACACCAGGCTTATACAGGGAATTTTTCTTTTTAGTATACATTGCCTATGTATACTATTAAATGAAACGCGTCAAATTCGCCTATTGTGTAGGCAACCAACTATACCGACAACTAAAAAGCAGGAGCAAACGTCAGCAGTTGTGAATTATTTGACTATGAAGGTTATGTTGATACAGTGTTTATATTAAATAAGTATTTCATCCTGTATATAGGACGCAAATGATTATACTTATTTGTAAATTACAAAAATCGACAGGATTATTGTTCGTGTAAGGTCCGTGAACATTCTATTTTCTTCGTACAACAAAAATGTACGAGCGCTAAGATAGTGTAGTGGTTATCGTCTCTGCCTTCCAAGCAGTTGATCCGAGTTCGACTCCGGCCGTTACAGATTTTTTTTTAACTATAATCTTTGTAAACATATTTAATTTCATTTCTTCGGTTAAAACGTGATTACTTTTAGTTCTTATTTTATGATTTAAATTTTCTAACAATTGTTTGTATGATTGGAATGCAAGGAGTTAAGTTTAAGTTAAAAAATAGAATTAGTCGTTATTTAGTGTCTTCTTGCGTTTTTTATACAACCATGTACAGTAAAGACGAAAAAGTGCAAATCCTAATGTGGTATCAGAATGGTAACAGATCAAGAACTGTGAGAGACTTATTTTCAGTAAAATATCCAGAAAGACCTATTCTTTGTATTCTAACCATACAAACAATTGATAGAAAATTTAAATCATAAAATAAGAACTAAAAGTAATCACGTTTTAACCGAAGAAATGAAATTAAATATGTTTACAAAGATTATAATTAAAAAAAATCTGTGACGGCCGGGAGTCGAACTCGGATCAACTGCTTGGAAGGCAGAGACGATAACCACTACACTATCTTAGCGCTCGTACATTTTTGTTGTACGAAGAAAATAGAATGTTCACGGACCTTACACGAACAATAATCCTGTCGATTTTTGTAATTTACAAATAAGTATAATCATTTGCGTCCTATATACAGGGTGAAATACTTATTTAATATAAACACTGTATCAACATAACCTTCATACTCAAATAATTCACAACTGGTGACGTTTGCTCCTGCTTTTTAGTTGTCGGTATAGTTGGTTGCCTACACAATAGGCGAATTTGACGCGTCTCTTTTAATAGTATACATAGGCAATGTATACTAAAAAGAAAAATTCCATGTATAAGTTATGCTTGCTATTATATTTATTTATTAGCTTTTCTCATATGTAATTCAAAACTTTCAGGAAAACTTATAATAGCAAACACACTTGACCTCAATAGAATTATCTGGAACATATAGAACAGTAACTTTCAGTAATTCAAAGCTGCAAACGCCTAATTTAACCATACACAAAGTACGAGGGCAGCCTTTTAAGTTTTTGCAAAAACTAGTAAAGAAACATTTCTTTTGGAACAAACTGTTTTATTGCTTTTCAAAATATTCGCTTTTAAGATTTATATACTTTTGCATGCGTTCAAACCAATTCTCGAAAAATTTTTTTCACTCTGAATTTGGTATCTTAAAAACATGGTTTTTGAAAGCTTCAACAGTTTCTTGAGGTGATGAAAATCGCTGTCCACTCATTTTTTGTTTGACATTCGCGAACACAAAGAAGTCGTTAGACGATAAATCAGGATGAATACGGACAGTGAGATGTTTTTCTCCTTCAAATAATTAATTGTTTGACTTGCTGTGTGAGAGCTGGCATTGTCATGATGAAGAATGATGCAACGTTTTCGGTTGTTTTTCGTGATTTCGTCGATGACTTCTAGCAACCAAATTGTTGCATACCGTTCAGCGTTAACTGTTCTTCAATCCTCTAAAAGAATAGTTTTTTGTTTGATATTCGGGAACACAAAAAAGTCGTTAGGCAACCGAAGAAACAAGCGATCATTTTCTTGGAAGTGCTTCGTGAACGAACAACTTTTGTGGGATTCGGTTCATCTTGGAACACCCAAACAGTGGATTGTTGTTTAGTTTCCGGTTCATACGAATATATCCAAGTTTCGTCACCTGTTACGATGTTGTGTACGGATTTTGAAGTTCCTCGGTTGAATTTTTTGAGTATTTCCTTACACCAATTAACACAAGCCTTTTTTTGAGCTTCGGTCAAATTATGCGGAATGCATCGGAAACAGATCTTTTTCACGGTTAAATGTTCATGCAAAATCGAATGTACTGCAGTATTCGATATGCCTAAGAATGCCTCTATCTCACTGTAAGTCACACGCCGATCTTCTTCAATCATGTTAATGTCATGTCAATAGCGCCACGTAGTGGTCGTTTGTAAATACTTAAAACGCTGCCCTCGTAAAGCATACGGGCAAATTTTGTTTGTATTGTTGAATTAAAAATTTAAGTCGTCGATTCTTTAACAGTAACTACGAGGCTTATTCAACTGAAACCCAACCTTGATCAACTTGACCTTGAAAACAAATGCAATAATTCAAATGACGTTTGTTAATGTTTAGTAGTGTTTGTAAGCAACACATTAATAAGTTTTCAGCGTTTGAATTTGATTCTAACTTAAAACTTCGATTTTGAAATGGCGATTGTTGTTGAATATCCGTCCACATTTGATGAGCGTGCGGCCCTACAATTTTCATGCGCTGAGGGTGTTCAGCCGTTGTGGATTCATATACAAATACAAGAAGTGTATGGAAATGCATGTATTGCGTACCCAACTGTGAAGGAAGGGTGACGAAAATTTAAGAATGGAAAAGAGGAGGACTATGGATGAGCCGCGACCAGGTGCATGGTGTACTGCATTAACAGAAAACAATGTGACATATGTGGAACGCCTTATTAGAGAAAATCGTCGAATTCAAATTAGATCAACTTCAGAAATTGTCGGTGCGAGTGCGGGATCTGTCCATAGTATTGTTAGTAATCTGGGTTACAGCAAAGTTTGTTCACAATAGATTCCTCGTCTCTTGTCTCATGAACAAAAATACTTGAGAATGGGCTTATCTCTAGAACACCTTACAGACTATAGGCAAAAGAGTGATGACTTTCTAACGAAACTTGGTGTCATTACTACGAGCCATCCAGTAAGTTACCATCGATGCAGTGGAAATATTCAAGTTCACCACCACCGAAGAAGCACAACCTTCTGCAGGCAAGGTGATGTTAAAATTTTTTTGGACCATGAAGGGCTCTTGTTGATAGAGTCTATGGAAGCTGGAGTAAAAGTCAATGCAAATCTGTACAATGGAACTTTGAACAAGCTTCATCAAGCAATAAGACGGAAAGTCCAGAAAAACTTACGCGTGGGGTCATTTTGCTGCACGACAATGTTAGGCCTCATGTTGCTAATGTTTTAAAATAAAATCTTCAACGAAAGAAATGGAGGGTTTTAGAGCATCCACGGCATTTTGAGTCTGACGCAGAAGTACAGATAGCCGTGGAAGACTTCTTCAATCAGCAACCACAAAAATTCTATGAGTAGGGTATACGTCGGTTAGTAAAACAATGGGATAGGTGCCTTAACTGTGACGGTAATTATTTGTAATTAAATTGTTGAATAAATTTTTTATAAAGCAAAGATGGGTTTCAGTTGAACACACTTCGTAGATTTTAAAAATGATTATTTCTTAAACTGAAGAAATACGAAGTCCCCTTATATTCCATTTGCTTTAACTAACGAACTTATTTTTTTGTATGCTTTTAAGATACCTTCCGGAAAAACTGGCGGACCGACCTCTTAATACAGATTGGTTTTACCTGCACTTGTTCATGCATACCTGAGTATCGTTCTCTATAAACGCAATTAGGCTTACCAAAAAATTAAAAGTTATATGCAACCAGAAACTACTGACAAAAAATTCCTAAGCTGTAAGATGAGAAACAGGAAAACAATACCATTGTAACATTCTAGGACTCTCATGAACCCCTCAACAAGTCTGATAAACTACCGATTAGTCATTAATTATTATTTTCTAATTCCAACTAGATACTGATCCAGAAATCAATGCACCCAAGTACGGGTCGTTGAATTTGCTAAGACCTGTTCTGGTGAGCTTTCACGAACACGAGTTCTGCCCACCAAAAGCTCGAGCTTATTCGTTATCGCGGTTTTAGCACAATAACGTGTATATGAAAGGTCTCTAAAGGAGACCAAAATGGTACCACAAAGTGCAAGGCGACACGTTAGCGTTATAACAGGACAAACAATAATCATGCGATTTGGCAACTTCGGTGGGTGCGGTCCGGAGATTAACGTGTGTAAAAAAATAAGCGTAAAAGAACGTAGTAGCCGAGGAATTCGTGTTCTGCTATCTTTAGATCGGAACCAGTTTGGCAGTCTCGGTCCTCCTCAGGTTTGACCTATCGACCTTCGAAAGCCCACGACCTACGATCGAAAACAGTACCTTATCAAGAGTCGTTCTTTTGGGCGTATTTTTAGCAACCCGCGGTGTATTTTTAGCAGCCCCGCCTGGTCTTGCTCCTTTTGTATCTCCGGGTTCTGCATCCATCATCTCCGGTCGTTGAAGTCCTTTTTTGTTGGCCAACATGTCTGCGTGAACTTGAACTGAAATTAATTTTAATGGGACGAGCGGCGAATTATGCACGCGAGGATAAAAATCTCCTTTCACCTTTCGGTTCAGCTTTTGCTAGTCCAGATATGTTTATGTTCGGCAGCCGTTTCTATAAAGGAAAAAAATAATTGGCAATTATGGTTACATCAGCAAGTTCGAGTGGGTACCCCTGACGTTCCCGGTATACACTTCTTAGATGCATAAAATATTAAACGGCCCGTTTTACAGTTAACCGAGACTTGGAAAACCAAAAAGATTATAAATTGTCAGATAAACAAATTTTATATATTTTGATAAGCAAACCCTATTTGAGCATTAAAAAAAGGAATAACCATCTCTATAGGATGTTCCTGAAATAGGGCCGTAGAATAGTGCAAAAGTTTCAATACAATTCGTGGACATTTCTTAACAAATATACGGCGTGTTGAAATATCAAGGGTTACAACTTTTTGTTCATATGCTCAGAACTATTCTCTCTATGTGTTATTTCCACTATTTTTTTCACTTGCCTTGAGTTTTAAAATCTATATGCGTACCCACGTGAAGAATAATAACATGTTGTTGCTTTCGAAACATTTGAAATTGAATTTTCTAAAGATTGTTAAGAGAAATGTATATAGGAACTACAGAAGAACTGTAATAGAAAAAGATAACTTAACTGAAGAAACGGAAAGAGAACTGCCTTCTTCTTCAAGTGCTTTATCTCTTACGAGACGTAGCAATCTTCTCTCCTATGCTTGGGTTGCGCGTTTAAAGTGCCACAGACATAGAGGACCTACAGCATAAACTGGGCTCCGAACCACGGGAAATTTAAACACTTCTACTCCAGAGAAGATTTACTAGGCAGAATACCTCGCTGGTGTGACATTGCCTTGCGAGGGAAAATGGCTGTAAACAAGTCGATATTCTGATACTGGGAATCGAACCCCATACCTTCAGCGTAGAAGTCTAACGCGCTGACTTCTTGCCCACGATCGCCTTAATACGTGCCTAAGAAAATCAGTCACATTTTTGTTCATATATTTTACCTTTTTAGTGTGTGGTGGTAGCTCAGTTAGTAGAGCGCTCGCTTTCTGAGTAAAACGATGATACTGGCTTGGGTTCGAAACCTAAACAGTACTATGCAGTTTATAAAAATCTTATTCTGCAACCCACCGCACACAATTTTACAATTCGGGTTGAATCTTAATGCTAAAAATCTTATCTGGAATTTCAGTCGTTCGGATTCGACGTTAAACTGTAGGTCCCCCGTGTTCTTACCTTGGCGTTGAGGAGAAACACGTGGCAGAGAAGGGGCCGATGCCCAGTAGTGGGACGAAAAGGCTATCAATCAAAAATGAAATGAATTTCACGTTTCCTCTACATTCATATTCGAGTGCTTTATCTCTTACGAGAAGTAGCGATCTTCTCTCCTATGCCTGGGTTGCGCGTTTAAAGCGCCACAGACATAGAGGACCTACAGCTTAAAGTGGGCTCCGCACTACGGGAAGTGTAAACACTTCTACTCCAGAGGAGATTTATTAGGCAGAATACCTCGCTGGTTTGCCATTGTCTTGCGAGGGAGAACGGCCATTAAAAATCCGATGTTCCGGTACTGGGAACTGAACCCAGGACCTTCAGCGTAGAAATTTAACGCGCTAATCTCTTGCTAAGGGCCGCCTCTTCTTCTCTACATTAAGTTAATTTTTTACTTTGAATCGTTAATCTTTATTTTTTAAGCCATTTTACGTTGTCGTTTCTTCGTTTAGTTCCCGTTTTAGTTTTCACTTTTTATGTGTTAATGAATTTTTGACGTTTAGTAATCGCTTCTTTTACTTGAGGTCTTGGTTTTAAATCAAAACCGCTGTTGTCCTTTTGCAAGGCAATAGAAAACCAGCAAGGTGTATTGTCTAGAAAAACTTCCCTGGAGTAGAAATGTTGAAACTTCTCGTGTTTCAGAGCCCAGGATTAATTGTAGGTCCTCTACGCCTGTGTCACTTTAAAACTTGCAACAAAATAAAGCATTTAAAATAGAGAAAAAGAAACATCTTGTACTAATTTTCCGTAGTCATATGATGAAACAATTTTTGTATGATTCTCTTGATTTCATTTTCTTGTATCTGTTTGCGGGTTTCCTGCATCTATTATTATCAATTACTTATTGCTTCCTTTTGTATTTTCCACTTCTCTCTACTATATAAATGTCAGTGTTCATTTTACTCCGTATACTTTATTCACACTGCTCATACCGCATTTTTCATCCGATTTCTTATATTCTTCTATTCATTGTTTCTTTCTTCCACTTTGTCACTTGAATCTTCTTCGTTTAATTTGAATTTTAATCTCTTATATGTCATATACGTGTGTTACTGTTATCTGTTCTTCTTTATTTTAGATTTTTTTTGCCATCATGACTTTTCCTTCGCATGTTTACTTAATTTTTACTTTCCCATACCTTATAGGTACAGGGTGGGCAAATTTCGATGTTTGTATAGGGTAACTCGGTAACTATAGGAGATACAAAAAACTGGAAGTCACATTCTCGATCTCTTTTTTTGAGACAAATTCATTGGCGGAAACAAAAATTTGCTATCGTCTTTTGTTTTCGAGTTATAAACAAAAGTTCAATTTTTCGACTTTTAGACACATGCGAATATCGTGGTTGTTTGTAAAGTTAGGGCAAAATAACTTTTACATTCTCAAGGCACTTTTTTCTGTATAATCCAGTGGCGTCGTGAAAATTTGAAAAAAAAGGTTTAATGTCGAGTTATGGCCTAAAGTTGTATTTTTTCAAATGGGAATCATAGTTGGCTATGGTTTAGTTAAAACGGATTTTTTTTTCTCTTTCTAACTATGTGTCATATGTCGGATAAGTTTTGATGTATAAGTCTTTAATAGCGAACATAATATTTTACTAGATTACTTTTGGCGTTTTTTTATTATATATTTTACCAAGTAGGCGGGTGTCATCTATGATGGTAAACGGAAAAAAATCCAGGGAAATAAAATCCAAACTATAATTATAGTAATTTTTCACATGGTTTGTAACACTACGGCCGGTTGCACAAACGCTTTATAAATTTGCCTTATAGTTACCTTTTTAGGGCAAAAATATTTTGTTACTTAGGTAGATCTGTATTTGGTTATAATGCCCTTGGCTGTAAATTTTGACAATTTAACTATTTATTAAAACTAAAACATCTTCACTTTTACAATTAAATGAGTTAATTGTAATTATGACGGAAACAAAATCGTTAATATGCAATTTACTTGCAAAAGAATAAACACTGTCATAGATGGATTGTAGGAAAAAAACCCAAGGAAAAAATCCACAAAAAAATCCAGGAAAAAAATCCAAGAAAAAAAACCATAGAAAAAAAAATTCAGGAAAAAAAATCCAAACTATAAAATGAAGTGATTATAATTTTGAACAGCCAAACCTTTTTTTTCTCACTCATTCATACTACTGCCCCCCTCCCCCCGGAACCGCTTTCGCATTACTTAAGGGGGGTGCAGGCCTCCCTTACACAGTAAACATTCATGCAACATGCACCCTAAACTTAACTAAGCAAATGCGGTAGCCCCAGTCGGGATTCGATCGCCCCAACGGAGCGACCACATTTGCTGTGACCTCGAGTGGCCAATGCGTTCTGGCACTAGACCACCGAGGTCCCTGAACAGCCAAATCTAACCTAACCTAACCTAACCTAAAAATTTTTTATCTTTCAGTATTGTTGTCTACTTTTCTTTTTTCTATTTAAAAATTTTTTTTGCTAATAATGTGTTTTGTTTGCCAGTTTTCTTAACTAATACACATATAATTATTTTATTAATAAAATGCTGTGCTGCGTGAACGCTCTGTCAATTTTAAAAAGGGATTTTTTAAATTATAAGTTTTAGTATTAATAAATAGTTAAAATGTCAAAATTTACAGATCTACCTAAGTTACAAAATATGTTTGGCCCAAAATTTTATTTTTAAGGTAGGTAACTATAAGGCAAACTTCATAAAGCGTTTGTGCAACCGGCCGTAATGTTACAAACCATGTG
Source organism: Limonius californicus (assembly GCA_014611495.1). NCBI lineage: Eukaryota > Metazoa > Arthropoda > Insecta > Coleoptera > Elateridae > Limonius > Limonius californicus. The sequence goes on from JABXWE010102256.1 coordinate 15,838, forward strand.
AAAAATTACTATAATTATAGTTTGGATTTTATTTCCCTGGATTTTTTTCCGTTTACCATCATAGATGACACCCGCCTACTTGGTAAAATATAAAAAAACGCAAAAAGTAATCTAGTAAAATATTATGTTCCCTATTAAAGACTTACACATCAAAAGTTACCCGACATATGATACATAGTTAGAAAGAGAAAAAACAATCCGTTTTAACTAAACCATAGCCAACTATGATTCCCATTTGAAAAAATACAACTTTAGGCCATAACTCGACATTAAACTTTTTTTTTCAAATTTTCTCGACGCCACTGGATTATACAGAAAAAAGTGCCTTGAGAATGTAAAAGTTATTTTGCCCTAACTTTACAAACAACCACGATATTCGCATGTGTCTAAAAGTCGAAAAATTGAACTTTTGTTTATAACTCGAAAACAAAAGACGATAGCAAATTTTTGTTTCCGCCAATGAATTTGTCTCAAAAAAAGAGATCGAGAATGTGACTTCCATTCTTTTGTATCTCCTATAGTTACCGTGTTACCCTATACAAACATCGAAATTTGCCCACCCTGTACAGACGTCTGGCTTCTCTTGCATTTCCATTCGCAAGGCCATAGATGAAATGCATCTCAGCCATGTCAGAATTCGTAAAATTTGGCATTGTTACGAGATTATAGCGAGTATTTAAAACACTTTTACAGCTCACAGTTTACAACTTAAACCTTTAATGTATAAATATATGCAGATTCAAGTTACGATTTCAAATGCAAACTGTCAAAATTAATGGAAACATGAGATTATCCAAATAAAGCCAGAGCCTACTAGAACATTTTAAAAATTTTAATTTTGTCTAGCGAATTACAGAAAATTACTTTTTATTTTTTTTCTCGAAAACCGTCACAGATACGAAAAAACTACAGGAGAATAAAAAGATTCTAAACAAAACAGGAAACTCGTTTTGTATTTTAGAATCTACCAGCGGCGCACCGCAAAAAAGCTCAGGGGGAGAAAAGGCGGCATGACCCCTGAAAAAGTATCTCCCTGTAGATTATCACAACCATTTGGCACGCCCAATGATGTAAGCCCTGCAGTGTAACCTGTATTCCAAATTTGAGCTAAATATTTCAAAAACTGCAGGAGCTATAAAGAAAAAAGTAAAGAAATCTTGAAATTTCAACACCCCGTAGATCAGTAACGAAGCGTTTGCGGACCTATGTTTATATGAACTTTTAGTCATAAAATAAGCCAAAGAATTACCTCCTTCCGTATGTACATGATATTTAGGAACACCCTATATATAATTTAATTTTCCCTTGTTAATATTATGAGTTTTATAAATTTATTTTCTCACCTACTACTGTTTTTTAGTTACAAGAGTCGATTGATAACTAAGGTCTCAAATCCTATGAAATATGTCTGAGCCAAGAGGAAATAACGAAACCGGTGTCAAAATAAAGTGAATTTATTGTACTTCAAACCTACATTTTTATTTTTCTACATAATTACCATTTAGTGTCACACATTTTTCCAAACGCTGTATCCATTTCCTCATTCCGAGCATGAAGAAACTTTCTGATTTACTTTTGATCCACTTGCGCACAGCAGCCTGAACTTTGGTATCCGACGAAAAATGGTGACCTCCTTCAACTCCAAATCGGGGCTGTACGGAAGGTGAGAAACAACCGTGAATTTCAGGTTCGTCATTGTCTTCGTCGTTTCGCGGCTGCAATGCGGTCTGGCGTTGTCGTGGTGCAACCAGAAAGTGGTCCTTTGCGGCCTTACTCTACGGATACGTTTCTTGAGTGCTCGTAAGGTTTCTCAGTATCTTGCCAAATTAATCGTTGTTCCATTTGGCAGCTATTCCGTGTGAGTGACACCCTTTGCATCCCAAAATATCGTGAGCATGACTGTGTATGCTGAGGGAACTGTTTTGAATTTCCTTACACCCGGAGATGATACGATGATGAGACGATATTCCATCGACTGCTGCTTGTTTTCAGGGTCGTAATGATGAACCCGTCGCCGGTAGTGATCTTCATGAGAAAATCATCTCCTTGACGACGATACTGGTTAAGGAGTTCTGGACAAACGTTGTTTCTCTATTCTTTCATGCGTCAATTGTCGCGGGACCCACCTGGTGCAGATTTTTCTGTAATTTAACGTCTGGATAATGTGCTGCACTCTTTCTTGATTAATGCCCAGTTGCAGAGCAATTTTTCTATGCTTAATTCGGCGATTTCCTTGAATCAAAGCATCCATTTGTTCTTGATTCTCCTCATGCGTCGCTGAAATTGGTCGTCCGGATCTTTTTTCATCAAATACCTTTATCTCGCCCCTATTGCAGATTTTGCACGTCGAACCCGTTGGCGAACATTCTTCAGATCCATACAAACATTGCCAAATGACACTATTACGTAACGGCGCGACACAGGAAACTGAAACTTTGCACGTTTAGACTAGACACTCGAGGCTACCGAATGCAGGCTAGAACTTGTTCCTATCCCCACTACTAGCGGCACGGTGCTGTTGGAGACCTTAGTTATCAATCAACCCTCGCACAGTAGTTTTCTTTTGCCATTAGTGAAAACCTTGTTATGCGGAAACCATAACCACACGTCCAGCAAGGTACTCCCTCCTCAAAGTGGTTAAAGCCATTAACAGTGCTTATTTAATTTTTAAAATGGTTCAAAGTAGATACATTAACACCCTAACGACTTTAACTGTTACAAGTTGATACAAGTTCATTATTAAATGCGAAGTATCATATTGGGAAGTGAGGCTAAACACTTCATGAAGGGGTTTGGCCAGCAAAGCGGAAGGTGAGAGCTCCCATATCCTTGCTCTTATACCCGGTTGTCGCGTACCAAATTAATGACACGTAGTGATGTGGTGAGCGTCATACATTAGACAACCGCATTAATACCCCCTTGCTCATTCGAACTCAGGCACCTTATTCTTTAATGGCCGCCCGCCAGGCATCGAGTCGGTGGTTCGAACTCCCGACGTTCCGCACTGGAACCCAGTGCTCTAACCACTGAACCACGATGGCACATTTTAAAGTATGTGGGAAGATAATATCGATTGAAATTTCCATATTATTGCCTTATCCATAGCAATTTCAAATGGTACGTATTTGTTTTAATGGATTGTTCTAGAGAACAATATTCCGAGTATCAACTAACCCTAAATTCAAGCTGATACTGATCAACTGAAACTTACTAAGAAGATTCAGTGTGCATTAACCATTCATATTTAGCATCAGAACGCAAAATTTAACAATGCAATACATCAGCACCAAACCCGTTTCTGCAATCCTATTATTGAACACAAGTGGTATCAGTTAAGACCTTTCAACTATTTTAAGTAAGAACTTATCAAATCGCATTAGCAGCAGAATTAGAAGGCGATTACACGGGATGAAGTGAGTTTCGGAAGGGGGCAGATGGAATAAACGTGTTGGTAAAACTTTTGAGGAAGAGATAAAATTACTGAAAATTTGCGGAGGGTGGAAATATATCATTTGTAACAACTTAGGTACATCGCAACTGGTGAGACTAAACATTTCCTTTAATAGAATACCGTTTTTCCTATTACGTAAATACATAAAGAGAAAAATTCTAACAATGCGTTATGTTGCCTCAATTCATACTGAGGTTCTGGGAACATAAACACTAGTAATGGCAATTGCTTCAAACACACCCTTTGTGTTTCTTTGTATGTCTTATGCTAAAATAGTTAAAATATATAAACGGCCCCCCTGTATTCACCTTCTTTAAAGGAATTTTAATTCAAATTAGTTCTGATCGCCTGAATAAATTTATAAGGGCTTGCCTGAATGTTCCTTTTTTTATTTTCTTTCCAAACACAGTTTGTGGTCAAGTGTACAGTCAGAAAGGCGATAACTCCAAACCCTGATAATTAAACAATGCCGTTACAAGTCTCCACCTTTATCATTCAATCACATCTTTCCCGGCCCCCTAATGATCGATTACCCAAGTCGGACTCGCGAGGCCTCACATTTAATTTGTTCCGACGATCTGGCCAGGACAACACGGGTCCGCATTATACAATGCGTTCGATAAGACGCTGAAAAAATGACCTTCTCAACTTGAAGGAATTACCAGGGCTCTTTTGTGGGGGCTCCAAACAACCGCCCCTTCGACACTTGTATCCGATGGCTGGTGAAGAGGCTCCATTGTTTCGCCGTGCGTAATAAAATAGGCCTATTATTCCGGGTTTTGCTTGTTGCGGCTGGCTGTGGCAAGGGGCAGGACCCGATTAAAAAGACTTGTTCGCCGGCAGAAGTTAGAACACGATCTGTATTAAAAAACTAGCCGGGCCCATCGATTTAAATCATTGATGAAATGTGCAAAAGAGTGTAAATATGACTTTCCTAGAAGTTGTTTACGTATCAAAATCAATACCGTGGGCCACGTCGAAGAGGCTCTTACTAGAAAATATAATAATAAGTGGCCTTTCTATTCTGTAGAAATTTCTAGAAGCAAAGATTACAAAAAGCCCCAGTGTTTGATAGAAGGATCTGAGTTTTCAACCAGAAGAACAAAGCGAGCTATACCAGGTTTACAAGTTCAACAGAACATCAACATGCTGAATAAGAAAACATTCTACATTACATCCTTGAATTAATTTTCTGTCTAGCAATCGCCGTAAATGGAGCGATAATATTTTTTTTATGGACTTACACCACCGAAACGTTGGGTAGAAAATTGGTCGTTATCATCGATGGACACACCATAAATGCGCAAAGAAAACAGCCATATGTCCTACATAAAAGATGCAGAAGAAGAAGAAGTTTTAAATCAATTGTTTTGAAATATTGAAATTAATAATATGTTGAAATACACGCTTACAACATCAGCTGCACATTGCTGTAATAGCCTAGCGACAAGAACATTGTCCTGCTTATGTAAAATTTAAGATTCAAATGTAAGCTTTAAATCTTTGCACATTGTTCCTGGCCTTACTTCGTTAAAATTCATATTAATTAATAAATAAAACCAATATTGTTAATAACTTCAACAGGTTTTATCAGCTTTCTGTTATGTTACATGTATTTCGGCGTGATACACGTTATTTTCAAAGGGAATACTAGTAAACATGTGTGGTTAAAGATATCGCAGATTTGATGTTGGTTTCAACCTTGACCTTAATCTTGTACTCTAAAACGTCTACCAACGACGAATTGATAAGCGCAATTTGATCATTCCGTGGAGGTGTAGTTTTTGATTGCTGGAAATTTTGTAAAGCTTCGGTTTACGCTTAGCATAACAAAAGTTTAATAATGATATTTGATGTTAATATAATTATATTAACCATTTGTTCGAATACAACCTTAAGGTTGTATTCGAACAAATGGTTAGCGCACTTTGATTTCTCTGAATATTTGTGTTTATAGAAACGTACATTATTTGCATCTAGTATAAAATGTTCTGGTTATTATTGTAAACCGTCCTTAAGCAATACAATTTGTAAATACCTGATTTGAATAAATTATTTGTTCCATCTTTCGCGTTGCATACGATATTCAAGGAGGATTCTATTATTTCAAAGTTACTTCAGTATACTTAATTTGTTTATAATTTTTGAAATGTTTTCCATTATGTCATCGAAATATGGAATCATATAACATAATTAATTTCGTTCCTGTATTTTTTCCGTACAACTAGATTATAATTATTTTTTTAATTCTATTATAGAATTAACGAAAATCACGGTTTATGTTTATTTTGTTAGAGTGGCGATACATTTTTTGCTGTATTTTATTGTACAAAAAATAAACAGTGAAACAATTATGACTTTAGCCCTGTTTATTTTCCATGTTTTCCATTTTAAGTTGCACCCAATTCATTCTGTATACCTACGATTCGTTATAAAAGCAATTATTGCATATTAACAACAATGTTTCGATAATAACAATTAAAAGTTTAATTGCCACGGTATATTAATGTAATAAAATACAGGAATATTAAAAAACGATTATCCATCAGAATTTGAACACAGAGCAAACTAAATTTTACCGCTACGCTATTTTGCCATAGCACTGCTAATGCCGAAAGCGCATACATCAAGATATTATTAATTTCTTCAATATAAACTCTTATGGCGACCACTTCGCAAGTAAATTAATATCGGGTGATGTATAAGAATGATATTTTTTCAGTTGCGGTGATTGCCAGTTGCCACTTTTTCATATCCCCTGTATTGAACTCCTGTTCTACATGTAATAATAAACATGATATATTTATAATTGTGCAGAATAAAATAAATGGATTTAAAATTAGTAAAAACATAAGTTTTTCTATCAATGCAAGTTTTTCAGATCTTAGCAAATTTAATATAATTAAAGGTGTTAGAATAGAAAGTTTAATTCGTCTGTACAATTAACTTATTTACTTACTTATGTACTTCCTCTAAAAACAATTTGTGGCATATTCAAAAATATTACATTTGTTCCCAAAAACACAAAAATACTAGGAGCACACGATGATAAACCTGAAGAAAAACAACGATAATTATGTACCAGTACAGTAGCTGAACATTTGAAACAATAAATAAATCTGATCTTAAATTCGCACATGAAAACTTATAAACGAAATCGAAGAAAAAGTCAGAAATAAGATTTAATGAAACTTGATTCCAGCTAGACGGTTGTCCTGCTCATAATTCGATTTAGTTTAGAAACATTTTAACAAAACTTGTTAATTACTGTAGAAGGACGTTTCAGACAACCACCTGGCCCACTAGATCTCCAGACTCAACCTCAAACGCTTGGTCTCTGTAGGTAGATGTTAAGTGAAGTATTCTAGATTTCTTCACGAGTGTTATACAAACGTAAGGTTTTAACAGACCGAAAAGGTTAGTGAATATTTATAATAAGAATTAACTACTTCTGTCAGAAAAGCATTTAATTTGTTTGCCAAATAGATATTTCATGTATTCAGACTCCGCGACGAGGGGTTGACGCGAGCGGACGTGCTTATGCTGGCTCCACGATTGTAGTAGGTTTTGTGAAGTTTAGTGCGTGTCTTAAAATATAAGTGTTCAAATTAAATTCAATAAATTACAGTATTGTATTAGAGCAAACTTTTAGCCAGTTAGTTTGCTCAAATAATTAATAGTAGTTGCAAATTTGATCATTTGGTGCCGTTTAGGGCGGGTTCCCGCGTGGGTCTCAAAACGGTCGTCGCATACGAACAAAGAGCTTTCTGTGATCGAAGATCAGGGCCAGCGTTGGGCTAAAAATAGAATTCTTAAATATGAATAGGTCAGCTAGCTTAGCGGTTTAAACTTCGTTGATGCATTTATTCACCCTAGTTTAGTTAGCCAGTTCATTCATTCATTTTGTTGCCAGTAAGTTTATTCTTTAATTCAGTGTAGTTTTAGTTGACTGTGTGAATAATCAGTGGAAAAAATAAATAACTAATTGTTCATAATTGAAATCATTGTTATTACGCGTGTAGGAACCACATGAAATTACGCTACTACAAATCGATTTATTTATCCCAATTTCATAGCTAGAAAAGATAGGGGTGACGGGAACTATTCTGTTGAAGACAAAAGACCTACTGAATTGCGTTAGTGGATTCATGCATGTCGTCTAGCTCATTAGCATTATTAATCCACTAGTTATAGTTAGCGAAATCGCTTTTCTATACGTTAAGCATTCCAGTCGTACGGATTGCCCGTATAAGACGAGAGTGCGCACGGACGCGGTTTAGGACAAAACAAGTTAGTGAGAAACGCACGAGAATTATTCAGGGGGAGAGGACCAAGGGGGAGGACTGGGAGTACCACCGATCAACGGAACCAGCGACCACCTCCTACTGCTGCTGATGATGGGGTGCTGGTTCGGCTCGATAGGCGGACCGATCAAAGGGGACAAGGCGGAGGTCAGCAAGTAAACAGCGAGGAAACCAGCAAAACGAGGGCGAGAGGAGGAGACCAGCTAAGTGATCAAGCAGTCTAGGATTGTAGTCTAGTCGAAGCTAATAGATATTATAACGGTCTCGGGTGCGTACTCAAAATCCCATTGATGCGTAGCTTACTAACTACCCGGTGTTGCAACAGCGGTGCCTTGCGGTATACATTGCAGGCATGCTAACGTTGTGCAATGCCCCACCCGATCCCGCCCTATACCGGAAATTCCTACCCACCTTACTGGCATGGGGTGAGCCTGGCGTATCCAGGATCGACTCTCGAGTCAGCTCCATGTCAGATGATGATGATGATGATGATGATGTTTTAAGCCGTTTCTAATTTCATCTTTACTTATTGATGGTATTTCTTCCGAATTTACATTTATTATCTTCCTGTGTCGTTCTTCAGGTTCCACATCACCGGCTATTTGTGATGTATAAAAGTCTTCCTAAACTTTTGAATACCCTGTATAAATATTACAGCTTTAATGTTTACATTTCAGGTATTATACTTACAGTTCCCAAGAAAATAGTTTTTCTCAAACAACCAAAGAATATTTTATTGTGTCGAACCGATTCGATTTCTATTGTTATCGGTTTAGAATATACTTTTCCCATACATATTGTCTTTAGTTTCTTTGAAGCTGTTTTATTTTTATGTTTGCTTAGAGTTCCATTTTAGGTTAGTATAATGCAAATATATTCAATGTTTGTGTAAATACCGACTTTGATTTTACCAGCAATTCATAATGAAACAGTTAATATGCAGGCAGAGTTTCGTGTTCTACGAAATCAGTCACACAAAAGGCGTTGTGCGCTTAATTCTCCCATTCCTGATGGAAACCGTTAGATAATACAAAACCCGTAAACTGCAACCGTGCTGGTCTTGGTCGGCCGTTCAGACTAAACGCATTAACCGCATACGCAATAAAACAGCGCCGAAATCATTTTATCCAAGTCGCCTAAAATTAATATTGGAGGCACGTTGCACTTTTTACGTTGTTCCGCCAGTTGCTCTTTAAAAATTCAAAAACTCCCGCATTACTGCATAATATTACAAGGACTGCACCTGAGCACTACTCCTTACCATCCGCAATATATTCACCTACTCGCTAGCTTTCTCTCTTTAACTAAGGGGAAAGAAAAGAAACGGCAACAAAATCCGTGGACGAAAAGTTCTGAATACCTACAACGCAATGATAAACTTGCAAAACAAATCTGACAGGAATCGAAGATAGATTGGAGTAAATCTATTGTTTGCGTTGTTTATTATTTTGGTTTACGTCATTGCGTTGCTTTCGTATTTATCCTTCCTTTTTATATTGACAGAACTATTGTGGACCAAGAGACGTGGGTATGAAATAGAAAAATCAATTATGGATATAAAGCAATATTTATAAACGTAAGCAAAAACTAGGATAATGTTCGGAATTTCTACAGTTATATTTTAAAATTAGTCTCTTACAATTTATCAATAAATTTCAATTGTTCCAAGAAACGTTCCATGATTTATTCATAATTCCCATTCTTAAAAATGTCGCAAAGAAACTTCGTAAGAGACTAACTGTAATGGGTACGATCATTATCATAGCTAGGCATATTAAACATCCCATATCGTTATTTCAAGCATTTTAACGATTACTTCGTTTACAATATCAAAGAGAATGCAAGCCAGAGGAAATCAATCAACACAGCGGTTCATATGACAAAGAAAAAAATTTCTAAAAAAAACAAGCAGATACAAAGGGTAAAACATGTTTGAAGGAAGATTATGTCTAGAAGAACATCTACAAAATTTTAAAAATAAGTAAAAATAGAATATTATACTACCAAGCTCACTTTTATAAGTGTCAAAATACTGAAAAACATTTATCAGTTATCAATGTTTACTAGGATAGTGTCAAAGTCGTTTGCTCTGACCACTGTGTTGCCTCTGTCCTCAATGATATATCTAGTAGATCAACATAATTTCCATTTAATAATTAAATCAAGACCGCTAAAAATCTCAAGGCAGCAATGATATTTCTCGTAATCAACAAACAAACTTAGAGCCAGATACAGCTTGACCGATATAGCTAAAATCCTGGCCGCGGATTGCGCACAAGCAAGGTGGCTTAAGTGGGGAGGGAGCTCATTCTAAACTGTACGCTTGAAATATCGGTACAGTTCGAGAAATAGTAGTAAAGCCTGCCAATTTATCCATTGCATTTTATCTACAGCCACCGAAAGAAAGTTTCTATCGCCGAGGGTACTACACCTGCGACGTCGAACTTTCATCTCACTTTGGCATATTTTGTCTCGTTTTCTACTTTACACATTTCGCGGTTTAGGCTGAGTTATTCGGTCTGTATTTCCTAATAAATTCCTTTGCTGTGCCAAGAGACAACTGAACAAGATTGCTTCTTTATTTAGCCGAATTCTCAGGTTGCTAGTTGCATGGCTATGTAAAACACCTGATAAACGGCATTTTCCAAATTCGTGTGTAATTTTGAACAGAAGCGTTTAACTTTCTTAAAACAGCAATTTATAGTCTTAGACAGTTTTTGATTTTACACCAATACAGTAAAATCATGAACTCGTTACCAGTCAATATGATATTACTATGAAAATTAATGAAGTGAAAAACCAATAATTTAGTAGCTGTAATGTATAATGCCTACAACAGTTTACAGTAATTACCCATAGAACTAAGTAAATCAATTCACGCCAAGATTTACAGAGTTTGGAAACAAATAATTTTAAAATACAATCGAACTCCAACGTTCGTTAATGTAGTTTTTTGAGTTTATGATCAGAAAGAAATCGATGCCTAGGTATTTAAATCATAACTTCGGGCATATATCATTTACTGTAATTTCTTGTTTAACCTATTGTCGATAAAGTAATATTTCTACAACAGAAAACCGGCAATCTCTAATTCCTTACAACTTCTTCTTAAACATTTATCCATTTTATGACATAAAAATGGAATAAACAACTGCTAACGACTGACATATATTAATCAGTAAACTAAAAGCAAACTAATAATTTTGTAATTCTATATAATATACAGCGTGATTCACGGGATAGTACGAGCCTATCATTCCAAAAATATGCAGCCCAAAATACACATCATAAGTTACCGCGCTATTTAAATTTTATTGACGGCATTATAAGTCAGAGATGCCAGTTTGGAATGCTTGCCAGTTTACTAAACAAAAGTTGAGTAGAATCAAAATATCGTACATACCGAACATGCATCTCTGAGTCATAAATACCGCCAATCAAAATTTAAATATCTTGCGACAAGTATTTAAGGTTGTCTATTTTTCAAATGGTAAACTCGTACTCGCCTCTGAATTACCCTGTATAACATAAAACTGGACAAATTCCGATATGAGTAGTTATGGGAAATAAATATGTTTACATACAATCGAACTCATACGTTTGTTAATGTTACTATCATAGAAAATTTTACACTTGCACTTACAATAAAGAAATAGCAAGTTGGTATTTATTTATACTACATAACACATATAATATGTCAAAATAGTTCTCAATTAAACTAAGCAAGTTAATCATGAACATTTTCTAAGAAATAATATAATAATACATACAATAGAACTCAATCCGTCATTAATGTAACCATAATTATCAAATTTTAATAACAAGAATCAATCCAAGCAGGTTTAAAACAATTATTGCATTAAACTATTATTGTTAAGAAAATTATACTACAACTTGAGTTTGAGATGTATCTTGTCAATAACTCCTGTAATTTCATGTCTAGGCTGTTTCTAACTAGTAACATATCTATGAAGCGGAGGAAATGGTCAACCGCCAACTACAAATTAACGAAAGCATAATAAAAACGTTCCAAAAAAAAGCTGCCTTCGCTTGGCGAATATCCGGAAAGAACATTAATCTGCTGCGATTTTAAACTGTCATCTCACAACTTTTGATTTTAAACGCAATCTTAATCACATTTTATCCTAGTAATTTATGAAAGAATTTCATTACTCGATGCCTGCTCTTGATTGCAATTCTCTCTTAATTATTAAAAAAGAACAACGTACGTCTGGGGTGAACTCCTGCTATGCCAAAAACGTTCTTATTCTAGCTATATACAGTACTTTCCAAATTGTATTATAGTTGCAGACCGCAGAATATAATTCCAAGTAATCCTGTTAGGCCCATATGAGGCTTTAGCTAATGCTATTCTTCAGAAGCACTTCCAGAAGTGACCGCTGACGCGCCTCTATCAGAACCAATACAATTCAGCTAGATTTGAGGTAATATTTAGATATTATATTGTTGTTGCAACATTTTCATAAATTATGGAATAGATCATTAGGTATGACAGATTTTCATAATCACATACTGAGCTCCAGGATGAAATTCTACTCAAATATCAGTGTAGAAGGTTCCGCTTTACACCCGGCCTGATATCCCACATATTTTTTATTCTTCACATAAAGCAGCAGTAAAAAGGCGCTGGCCCGGGCCGGCGGTGCGTTGAGAGGCGCGTATTTGTATTCATAACAAGGGAGCGCTGGGCGCAGCGCGTTTGTCACTTCTTATCGTCAGATCGGCGCCCATGTCCAGACGAGATATCCTTGGAGAACATAAAAGAGTCCCGTTGAACTCCTACTAAACTCGCTTTTCCATCATTTGAATTTATTGGGTTTTCAACCCTTTTCTAACTGGGTTGTTAGCTGTAAGAGATAGTTCAGCAAAAGTAAAAGTTTTCAAAACAGTTGGAGCTTAAAGAAAAATGTAGTTATAGAAAGTTTCTTTTTTTTGCTGAATATTTATTAAAATTGCTAGCTGGTATAGTATTAAAATGAAAATTATTTCGTAAGATCTCAGAAAATAGTTATATTCTTTATTTGTTTGTATACATTTTTGTTATTCATGTCAAACATTTACAATCTTTATTTTAAATGTCGGTGTTACATATTATATACCCACAAATTATTCCATTGTTGTTACTTCTAATAATACATTAATCATTAGACATTTTATCAGAAACTAAAGTTTCCGAACTAACTGAAGATAACTGAAGATAAACAATCATAGATCACAAGACTGTTCAATGTGCACTGATGAATTAGTATAAATAGCCTGTCAAATTTATTGCATTAGAGAGAGATTTGTTCCTACCACATTTTCAACAACGTTGTACTGCTACTGCTACTATTTTATTATTCTATTTTAATTATAAATATAAACTACGAAATTCTACAAGTATTTTATTTTTCCCTTGTTGTGCTTTTAATCCATAACAAGAGAGAAATTTATTGGTGTCAGAAGTGCGATATTCAAGACGGAAGAATTCGGCAGCGATCGACAATCGAAAAACATTGGATCAACCGAGTCTTTTTACGTCAAAGCTGAAGTGGAGAAAAATTCGACAACTCTGAAGCAATAGGTGAAGATTTTACAACTGCAAAACGTTGGATCATCCCAATTTCAACCTGTTCGACTACTTTCCTTCCACAACAGTGAACGAGAAAGTCCATCCGAGGCGTTGCAACACCATGAAAATTGTGCTACTGAGAGTATTCATTTTTCAATATTATCGCTGTTTTCTAAGTAATTCGACATGCCTGAGCCAAGTACAAATACCAATTCCGACATACATAATTCCCAAGAAACAATGCCAAGTGGTTCTGCTCTAATTACATTATCAATGTCTGAATTATTTAAATTTATCCCCACGTTCGATGGTAATCGAGAAGATTTACCGTCGTTCAATACTAAAGTAAGTTCCGCATTTTCAATTGCTTCTCCCGATCAGAGACAAGTTTTACTAAAATATGTTTTAAATCAAATTTCTGGCAAAGCTGGAGCCCTAGTCACTAATCGTAAATTTTCGAACTGGAAAGATTTACGCGATTTCCTTATAGTTCACTATCAAGACAAAAAACATCGAACTCAATTATTGTGTGAACTGACAAGTTTACAACAAAAATCTAATGAAGCTCTTTCGTTATTTATTCAAAGAACAGAAAATTTATTAAAACGATTGACTTCCTCTATTACCCAAGATTCCCCGGCCAACTTACTCGACGGACAACTACATCTAATGAACGAAATTGCCATTTCGAGATTTACTCATTTTACGCAACCAAAAATTTCAGACAGACTTCGTGGTACTAAATTTTCCACCCTTAATGAAGCAATCACTATTGCTGTATCTGAGGAATCATCACTTAGAATGATGAATTCAAATCCAAATGCCCATGGAAAACAACCACTTAAATCTAATTTATTCGAGAAACGTTATTGTAGCTTTTGTAAAACAAATACGCATGACACAGACAAATGTTATGTGAAAAACAAATTTGGTAAAGTTATGCAAGTGCAACCTTTGAATTCCCAGTTTGTTAATTCTAAACCACAACAACAACAATTACAAGTGAATTCCCCAAATCCGAACTCATTTCCTAATTATAACGTCAAGATATGTGCTTACTGCAAGTTCAAAGGTAACCACATCAGTGAGTGTAGGAAACGCAAGTTTAACGAATCTCGTAGAAACCAAATTCCACAGATAAATTCTTTAAACTCGACAAATCTCCCTGCAGAAGCCAGTGCAGAGGAGGACGTAACGTTGATCATGGCTTAAATTTATCAAATGTATTCACAATTTCTAGTTCCAACAAAAATCTTACTATTTCTTTGAAAACTATTGACAATTTCAATAAAAACAAGCAATTCACATTTTTACTCGACACAGGAGCTACCATTTCCATATTAAAGCTCTCTAAACTAAATTCGCGTTCGAATATTAATTTTAATGAGCAAGTGACTTTGAAAGGTATTTCTCTAAATACAATTACGACATTAGGTTCAATTATTCTTC
>JABXWE010102257.1:0-29810 GCA_014611495.1 Limonius californicus
TTTTTCAGTATATCAAAATTTTATGACATATACCGGATTACAACAAAATCAAGTCCGCTTGTATTGTTATTACTGGTCAACTGAAACAAAAAAATTAATGAAAAAAAAAGACTTATTGCAAGACGTTTAGTTTTTCAGTATATCAAAATTTTATGACATATACCGGATTACAACAAAATCAAGTCCGCTTGTATTGTTATTACTGGTCAACTGAAACAAAAAAATTAATGAAAAAAAAAGACTTATTGCAAGACGTTTAGTTTTTCAGTATATCAAAATTTTATGACATATACCGGATTACAACAAAATCAAGTCCGCTTGTATTGTTATTACTGGTCAACTGAAACAAAAAAATTAATGAAAAAAAAAGACTTATTGCAAGACGTTTAGTTTTTCAGTATATCAAAATTTTATGACATATACCGGATTACAACAAAATCAAGTCCGCTTGTATTGTTATTACTGGTCAACTGAAACAAAAAAATTAATGAAAAAAAAAGACTTATTGCAAGACGTTTAGTTTTTCAGTATATCAAAATTTTATGACATATACCGGATTACAACAAAATCAAGTCCGCTTGTATTGTTATTACTGGTCAACTGAAACAAAAAAATTAATGAAAAAAAAAGACTTATTGCAAGACGTTTAGTTTTTCAGTATATCAAAATTTTATGACATATACCGGATTACAACAAAATCAAGTCCGCTTGTATTGTTATTACTGGTCAACTGAAACAAAAAAATTAATGAAAAAAAAAGACTTATTGCAAGACGTTTAGTTTTTCAGTATATCAAAATTTTATGACATATACCGGATTACAACAAAATCAAGTCCGCTTGTATTGTTATTACTGGTCAACTGAAACAAAAAAATTTTGGAAGCTGTATATTAATTCACATTCTGATTTTTGCCAGAAACCATTGACAAGTTTGTTTTGATAACATCAGAAGCTGACAAACCTGTCAATGGTTTCTAATAGTAGTTTACTATTATAATAATTACAATAATATTATTTAAATTTAGAAGATAATTTAATATTAATAGATAGTTTTAATAGTTTTTGTAATTAAGAACAGATTTTTTATGCATTCAGTTAGAGCGTTGTTGATATGTATTGTGATAAAAAATGGCCAGAAGTTTGGAGATTCATATCACATTTATAGATTTAAAAAAGGTCCATGACAGCATGCCAACTAATATGATGTGGAGAATTCTACAGGACACGGAGGCATAAATCCTCCGGAACTCTTGGGAGAAACTTTGTAAATCAACGGGGAGGTCAAATACTTGTGTGATTCCAGACACCAAGTTGATCTGGAAGCAAAATTTGCAAAGAACCACTAGCAAGGCAAAAACAACCTTGATGATGACAAGAAGAGCCCTGGGAAATAAATGGGGATTACAACCAAAAATGGTTTATTGGTTTTACACAATGGTGATAACACCGATAATAACCTATGGTTCACTAGTATGATGGCCCAAAGTAAATAAAAACAAACAATAAACCAGCTTTGTAGTGTTCATAAACTGGCTTGCCTCTGTATAACTGGAGTATTAATCATTTTGCAGGAAGTCGGGGTAAGCTCACAGTATATAAAAACAATTAAGTATGTCGGATGCACTAATGCAATAAAACTAGGAAACAATATATGCCCCCTTCCAAATAAGGAAAAGATTGCGTCTAGACAGTTGTTCATCAACAACATTAAAAATGTTTTTTTTAAAGAATTTTTGAGCTTATCCCGGCTCAGCACATTTCGTTCTATTCACAGGTCTAACATGCCCCACCCTTGAAAAACCCCATGCCCCATACACTACGAACACCCTGGGAAAGTGCAGTGGTTAGGATTCGAAACTAAACGATTTTGGTAGAATACCACCGAAGCCAAGCGCTGTGGCCACTAATCTACCGCGGTCCCGGAATCACCACCAACATTACTGCTACTACAATGTTAATCGATGGGGGTAAAATTTATTGACACTTACCTATGTATTGCGGACGATCAAGTAGTGAAGGCGGAGGACGTACAAGATTTCAACTAAAATTCTTAGGAAGTTAAGGGAACAGAATACATGGTAGCAGGGGGAAAGGGTCGAGATTTAGACTTAGATGGAGAAATAATAAAGTTATGCAGCACCCATAAATATTTATGGGTTACAATAACAAACAACGTGACAATGGATAAGGACATACGAACTAAATTGAGCAATATATACAAGCACTAGAAATGGATTGCTAGCGAAAGCTTGTGGTATATCCAAACTTTAACTTATCCCAAACATAACAATACCAAGATTAATGTATGTAGAACAAGACATAATGGATACCGTGGAATGCAAAATGTTAAAATGGTACAGCCATTTGAGAAAAATGCCGGAAGGAAAGCTCCAAAAAAAGTATATAGCAATGGATTCATCCTGCAAAACGAAAACGTGGCAAACCTATATCTTGGGATACAGAAATTGCAAAAGCAAGAAGAACCAGGGGATTGGAGGAGGAATACCGAAGAAACCGCAGAAGATGGAATCTGGGAAGTGAGAAACGAAGCAAACTCACACACATACGTTGCTGTGGACACCTTGGTATTGAATTATTTATATTAATAAATAAATAACAATACTATAATTTGAAGTTATTTTTAAACCATGTTCGTACGCCTGTGGTAAATTATCCATAATAATGGTAATTTGCTTTACATCCATTCAAATTACATTTACAATCGCCATTATATATTCTTAGACAAGACAGGACGATCTCCACAACAAAGAAATAACTCTTAAAACTCAGGGTAATGCTGTAAATATTATTCTGTATATAAGAATTAGCGCTGTTTGATCATTTAATTTTAAACTGCAGTGCAATGGTATAAAAAGTTGAAGGATGAATTATAAATTATATTAAAGCCATTTGCGAAATCAATGCAATACCAAATAAAATAGATTATAAATAGATTATCATTATTGAATGAAGATCAACGCTCTTTCAAATTGGACCCACCTTGGACGCACTTTCATTTAATTTGGTGTCGCAGTAGTTAGTCCTATTTCTTGATATCTTCCGAAAAGGTTCAAGGCCCATCTGTTGCTAGAAATATTTCAATGCCGAATCCCTCGCAAATATGAAACGCCGCCGTTTTACCGCTGTACATAATATAAGTAGCAAACTTTGGAATAACTCCTCCCACCTGGTTTGTTAATAGGAATGTTCCTTAACGTTGCTTGACTGGTAAATCGCACCGCTTGGTAAACATAACCCCCATTTGACGAAAACAGCGAATGTGAATCTTATTAAATTCGTAGAAAATTAAATTTATTTTATTGTTCGGAAGATGTTTCCTTTCTTTATTCACTAAAGATGCTTAATAAAATATTCAAACGTTTTCAACTTTTCTTGTACTTGCGGTAATTTTGACGTATCCACGTTTTTTGACATAATTAGAAATATCAATCGAAGCGATGGAACAAATAAGGTCGCAAAACAATAGCAGGTTACCGACGCTGCTTCTGAAAAATCCACTTCGAATCCCTGAGTTAATGATCTTTAAGGAAAAAATCACTTTTTAGCCATAAGTAAGTGTAAAAAATGGCGCCGATTCACACATAACAACTTTTAAGCTGACTAGCAGGACGAAAGTCCTTTTACCTTAACATTTACATTGCTACTGAGCACATGAAGTACCGCAATCTTAAAAGTTTTGTGCCGGTTGCTAGGTAACCGCAAAAACATGATTAATCCGAGCCGGTTGCTATGCAACCAACAATAGAAATAGAAATATATGAAATAGCTCATTGAGTAAAAATCTGAAACACGTCTCCTTATTTATAACAGCTAATTTGAAAATAGGACACAATTACCAAATTTAACTAAATCTATTACCTGATGACACAAAATCTGATTTTATTATTAAATTTCTAATAAAATACTATAATATATTATTAAAATTATTAAAATGTGTTCTTAACACACTCTCGAACAAATCAGTTTTCTAAGATTCACACAGGAAAAGCCCAAATTCCCACAAAACACATATGCCGGAAACCTATTACAGATGTTCTAAACCACCAGATAAGGAAACACAAATAGGACTATAGCAGAAGGAGCGGTCATGAATTGGACGCTAGGTACCTGGCACATTTTAATCCTACCCTTAAACTGGACGCTGTCGTGGGGATTATCAAAATTTCTAAAGTTATCAGCGAACGTGGAAAAGAAGTGCTGATTGTGGAGTGTGCCAAATTTACCAAAGACAAAGTGCAAAAAAGTGGTGAAATTTATTGGACACGTGTATTCTAATGTACACAAATAACCAAATGCTAATGTAAATAATTTCTAACTATGATTTACCTGTAGTAATTGTTATTAAATTTTCCAATATGCAATTAACAATAACATATTTAAAATACCGAGAGATCTTTTTCGTTTTGAATAACCTAATTACACATTACTACCAGAGGGCAACGTTAAATTTGTCGTAAGGATTATAGGGCGACCAGCCGGATTACTAGCGTCCAATTTATGGTATCCTTTGCAGGTATACCTAGCGCAATAAGGATTAACTAAATCTTTAGCGTCCAATTTATGCACGCCCAGCAGAACCTTCCAAAAAACTAACTAAAATCAAACATCAAACTGCATAGCAACACAAAGTATCCATCGGAAATGACCAGATTAAAATAAAATTGGTCCCAAGCTCTATTCAACGATTAACTTTAAAGACTTGCTGCATAAAGTAGTCTAAGTATGGACTCTAAGCTCGTTTAAATAATTAGAGATAAAATAACACACGCTTTTATATAAAATAATAATTGCATGGAAAAGGAAACTAAATTAAAAAGAATTCCCTTCATTCTCTACAGTTATGTGTTGTGTTTTGCTATGCTAATTGCAATAGTTATTCATTTTTATTGATTCAGTATAATAAATAAATCAATTTAAAAATAAATTGGCGTTATTTCGGGCGAATACGGAAGAGAAAAGTAGGATCTGTTTTGCAATTTGAAGTGTATATAAAAATCAAGAATATCATTCGTCTCACTTAATAAATAAGAAAAAATTCGGGATGCCGGTCTTGGTAACATACAATATATACCTTTAATATTTAGAAATATGTGTATTCACTTATATTACAAAATATATTGCAGGTATTTTAAATTTATTATTGATATCAGAAATTAATTTATGACATCGGAAATAAAATAGTGTCATATAATTTTTACCATATTCATATTCTTCTACTTAAATAAGTTTTTTTTTTAATAAATAATAATAGTGTTTACATTTTGTCACATCTGAATATATAACATTTAATACCTATTCCACAAACAAGTTGCAACTGACGATACTTTAGTAGTAGATTAGTAGATAATAACAATATTATTACTTCAACTGCTTAGTGTAATTTCGCATACAGGAAAATAAATTCGCAATAAGAAATTGGTTGTACGTACCACACAACAATTGCAGGTATAACAAATTAACTTAAGATGCCAACAAATAGTTTAAGACAATTCACTGTTTACTAATGCAAATAAAATTCCTAAATAGACGCGCGTGCTTGTAATATTAACTTGATAAATTTTACTAAAAACTGTAAAAACTTGCCACAAACCTTGTCAATGTTTTGGTCTGTTATTCCGCCTTTAAAGTTCTTCTTATCTGGCTTCTGTGCTTGAATTTCCATGTTAAATGCTGTAGTCCTACTATAAGGGTTTATTTCTTCTACTCTAAACACCTGTACTTGTACGACGATGGGTCGCGCGCTAATAATGTCGTTTTCCAACTGGATGTCCATTTGGTCGGTCTCAAAGCATTCCACGGAAAGCTTTTTTTTTCTTGCCATTTTTATTGCCATATCCGCTTTTCTACCTGTATACTTTTTAGTGTATCTATCTGTTAGTGTGGTTTATGTAAATAGAGTTATTTTCAGCATAATAGGTTATACTTGTTCACCTTATTTTATTCTTGCAACTTATTTTGCATCAGTTCAAATTATTTTGCTAACTAGTTCGCAGTAATATCTTGGGGAAGGATGTCGTTAGGACTAAATTAGTGGTTTTCAAACCAATCACATTTTGGTAGGTATTAATCAGGAAACATACACACATAAAACTTTTAATATGTATGGGTTTTCCTTTATTTTTAAAACTATAAGCAAATATGGGTCACAGAGAAATTACGTATTAAAAGTAAATTAATTTATTAACATTTCATAGATGTAAAAGTTAACGCCGATGGAAAATATTCAGTGATTTACTAACAAGAATTTAATTAAAAATTTATGGCTTCAAATAGAAGAAAACAAAAGTGTTTATATCTTCGACATATTTACTTCTTCGAGCAGTGGGTATTCCCAATTGCAACCTATTTTAGTAGATTGAGATTACTCAAATAACAAACAAAAACTCACAAATATAAAAAATTTGTTCTTCAAAGTTTAGGTATACAGGGTGATTCTAAACATGCGCGAAAAACTTTAACCACGTATAGCTGAGGTTGTTTACCCTTCAAATCACATAGTAAATTGTTTCAAGAATCTGGCAAATTTTTCAGTTCTGTGTCAGATAGCATCCACTTTTCATACTCAAAGCTTGAACTACGAGGGCAGCCTTTTAAGTTTTTAAAAATCTAGGCAAAAAATTTTTTTTAACAAACTGTTGGATTGCGTTTTCTAAATATTCGTCTTTAAGATTTATACAGGGAATTTTTCTTTTTAGTATACATTGCCTATGTATACTTTTAAAATAAACGCGGCAATTTCGCCTATTGTGTCTGCAACCAACTATACCGACAACTAAAAATCAGAAACAAACGTCACTATAGTTGTGAATTATTTGAGTATGAAGGTTATGTTCATGCAGTGTTTATATTAAATAAGTATTTCATCCTGTATATAGGACACAGATGATGACTTTTTTGTTAAATGCAAAAATTGACAGGATGATGTTTCCGTAAGGTCGGTGCATATTATATTTCTTTTGTACAAAACACATACATCAGCGGCAAAGTGGTGTAATGGTCAGCATAACTGCTTTCCAAGCAGTTGATCCGAGTTCAATTCCCGGCGATCGCAAACTTTTTTTAATTATTATTATTCAACGTAGCATAAAATATTTCATTTCATTCCTTCGGTTAAAACGTGATTACTTTCAGTTTTTATTTTATGGGAATATATTACGCATCCCTCTGATTTAAATTTTCTAACAATTGTTTGACACTAAATAAAGATTAATTTTATTTTTTAGCATTGAATTAATTTGATTACTGTGGTCACAGCATGCTTGAGTTGTCTGTATACTTGGTTGCATACACAATAGGCGAAATTGACGCGTTTCTTTCAAAAGTATACATAGGCTATATATACTAAAAAGAAAAATTCCCTATATACTTCTGCATGCATTCAAACCAATTCTCGAAACATTTTTTCCACTCTGAAGTCGGTATCTCAAAAAACATGATTTTGAAGGCTTCAGCAGTTTCTTGAGGTGATGAAAATCGCTGTTCATGCATTTTTTGTTTGACATTCGGGAACACAAAGAAGTTGTTAGGCGATAATCAGTCAATTACTTGATGTGCTGTGTGAGAGCTAGCATTGTCATGATGAATAACAATGCGACGTTTTCGGTTGTTTTACTTGATTTCTTCGATGACTTTTGGGAAACAAATTGTTTTATACCATTCAGAGTTAACTGTTCTTCGATCCTCTAAAGAAATGGTTGCGACATGTCCAGTACAACCGAAGAAACAAGCGATCCTTTCCTTGGAAGTGCTTCATGCATGGACAACTTTTGTGGGATTCGGTTCATCTTGGAACACCCGAACAGTGGATTGTTGCTTAGCTTCCGGTTCATACGAATATATCGAAGTTTGGTCACCTGTTACGATGTTGTATATGGATTTTGCAGTGCCTCGGTCAATTTTTTTTAGCATTCCCTTACACCAATTAACACGAGCCTTTTTTTGAGCTTCGATCAAATTATGCGAAATTCATCGGGAACAGATCTTTTCACAGCTAAATGTTTATAGAAAATCGAATGTACTGCAGTCTTCGATATGCCTAAAGATGCCTCTATGTCACTGTAAGTCACATACCGATCTTCTTCAATCATGTTGCGCACAGTAACGATGTTTTTTTGGAATAACAGCCGATTTTGGGCGACCTGTACGAAACGTTTAACGAAGCAATTTTATGCATTGTTGTTGAGTGAGGCCTTTACTAAAATTGTAAAAAATTATCCAACGAAAACCTTCACGTGAAATTTCCATTTTTTCACAAAATTGCTTTGTTTAAATGCTCACTGTAAACAAACTACTCCGGTCAATATCTAAGCTGCCACTGCTTTCACAATAACAAATGTCAAATTTTACGGAAATAGCAATGACACTTCTCAATAGCTCTACCTAGTGGTCGTTTGTAAAAACTTAAAAGGCTGCCCTCGTACTAGCTTTCCAAAACAACGAAGTAAATCAAAATCGCAGAAGAAATAGAAAAGTTATTTATATTGTAGTGAACTGAATTAAAAAAACTTTGAAGAATAAGCATGCCGAAATTAAAAAATGTACAGTGTGATTTAGGGTTCAAATAACCTCAGCTTATATGTTTAGAATCACCCTGTAGATAAGAAAACGACAAACGAAACCTTTTACATATTCCTTCTAAAACATTGCACGTAGTTGTTTACAATGTTTACTTGTGGAATAATTTATTTGAACTAGAGATGTATAATAGATACTCCTACAATCTTAAGCTTTGTCACTTTTGATGATATTTGGGTTGTTTACGCTGGTTGATGCTATGCTTCGGGCTGTGTAACTGGTATAATTTGTTGCATCCGTGATGTTTCATCTCATTGTGGATTTGTCTTTGGTTAACTGTAATTACATCTGCAACCAATTATAATTTATGGATTTTTGTTGTATTTGGGTTTATCACTAAAGTAAATACATTGTGTGTTAATGCTGCAGGAGCCACTATTATACACCTCTAGTTAAAACTAATTTTACAACAAGTAAGCATGGTAAACAAGTACGTGTGGATCTTTAGGAGGGCTAGATGAATGGTTTCATTTGTCGTTTTCTTATCTATACCTACCTGTCTCTTCGGTTTAGTGTTGAAATATTAATTATTTATATTTGTGATTTTGTGGTTATTATTTAAGTAATCACAATCTACGCACTGCTGGAAATTGAGTTGAAGGATTAAAGAAGTAAAAAAGTCGAAGATACGACTTTTATTTTCAAAAATTGTTAACCAGATCTTTAATTTCTTTTATTTGAAGTCATAAATTATCTTTTAATTACATTTTTAATAATAATACAGAAATTGAATATTTTCCCTCGCCACTAACTTTTTCATCTATAACAAGTAGATAAATAAATGGATTTTTAATAGCATAATTTTTCTGTGGCACCTACACCCTTAATTTGTAGTATATTTAACACGTTCCCTGTCCATATGTTACAACAGTATGTATCTGTATATGTCCCCCATAAGGATTGTTCATGTACCGTATAAGGCACATAAATTTTTTTAGCACAACGTCCTATGGCACATACAGGTAACACACAAGTTTAGACTTGCATTTCCAAATGTGCAATTTGCATTCAGTATTTTAGTAGATTTTTGTGCAAATGCATGTTGGTGTAGTAATATATTCTGATTATAATTTATTTTTATTTGTTTATTTTTACAATACTGTATACTATAATGTGGAACAATAAAAGATCACTAACCGATGTCGAACTACAAGTTGAAATTGACGAAATTAGTGATAGTGCTAGTGAGGAATTTGATGATGAAATTGGAGATCCAAATTACTCTTCTGAAGATATGCCTTGGAGTGATGAAAAGAGCGAAGGTAGTGATCGCTCTGAAGTAATTGAAGAAACCACTAATGCTGACAACACAAATACAATTTGGTTTGCTGAAGTTATGAATATTGCACGATTACTTTTTACTGGCCATTCAGGTTGCCAACAGAATATCCAACCAGAAAACCAGGAGATTCAACCAGTTGATGTGTAACGTTGCGCCCCGCTGCTCATGCGTGGCGCGAACGCTCCAAAAAATTGTTAACCTAGGTAGTCTCTGGAGTTGTCCAGAATTCAATTATACGTGCTTGGAAAATTAAATTTTATTAACATGTGATAGGTACATAAAATGTATAAAGTAAATAAATTGGTAATTCTAAATAATTATTGGTAATTAAATAAATCTCGCCGCCACTGGTTTTCTTTGTAGTCCCAATGGGTCGATCGTTCGGGTCGATGCAACTACGGCCAGCTGATTTTGGTCGGTCACGCTTCCTGCTGTGGACAAAATGGCCGACGTGGTCACCTTTCTAAGTTCAACATAAACAATCCAATTAGTTTTAATTTGCTGTGCCCAAAGGAATAAAATTTCCTTGCAATAGGATTAACGGTATACGAGATTAGTGATGGTGAATGTTACACTTTCCAGTTTAAGAATAAGTACTCTTACAACAATGCAAACTCGTACAAATTCCAGTGACAAGTTTTGTACGAAGGTTCTCTAGTGTTTCCTTCGAGTGTAAATAACTCAGAATAAACAATCTGCATGTATTGATTTGTAAAACTTTACGTTATTCAATCTTCAAACAGGTGATTTATACGTAAATCAGTGTTCCTGGAAGTCAAAACTCAACCTACGCGATTTTGAACAGTGCAGTGTAGTATAAAAATTTTAACCTGGCTTTGCTTAATTATTACTAGCATAGGATTATGGCTTTTACATTGAAAATGTCTGGTATACTGAAAATTCTCTCTAATTAGTTGACTAAAAATTCTCCAGTCTTTCTAAGAAGAAAGGGGGTTTAACCTCCCCACAAATTTGCACAAAAAATTACTCTGCGACAGAATCTGCGGATTGCTTTGAACTGTTCAAAATGCTCTAAATCAATTCAATCAATTTGCTAACGGGACTTACAAGAATTTGACGTTTCGTGAAATTGCTCCACAAATCAAGACAAACCTTGTACAGGGTGTTCAACTACTAACAACAGGGGTTAGTAAAGTTCGGATACGGCACCAATTCTAACACTGGTTCTCCTAACAATAATAACTTTTCTACAGAATTTTCTACTGCTTTCTACTGATTCAAACACCGGTTAAAAGAACAATAAAAATGTCTGCACAGGAAATGTACTACAGGGCACTCAAATGAACAAGCAAAGCAAGTTAAGTATTTATATCTACTAACTTTACTTTCAAAAATGTCCTGGAAATCCAACGTTTTCGAACGGCGGTACGTTTTAACGAATTGACCCCAACGGCCACCTACGATCGAATCTAGGAAAAAAAAGCCGTGGAAAAAAGCCGAGGAAAAAAAAGCCTGGAAAAAAAAGCCGTGGAAAAAGAAGCCGATGGAAAAAAAAGCCACGGAAAAAAGAGCCGCAGGAAAATCCCACTCGTGTTTTTGACGTTTTGAACTTAATTTTTGAAATGACTGGTAGTAGGTAATAGTTTTTGTAACTGATCATTCCAGTTACTAAGTTACTTAAAGTAACTTACCCAACACTGATTGAACTCACAATTAGGACTGGGAATTCTAGAAAAATAATAGGTAAGTACTTACTTCGGATTATTTCAGTGTAGTACACTTTGTATTATCTGGTCTTTCTGAAATGAGCTGCAATTATCTGTAATGGATTATACGGAATTCTACTGACCCTAGGAATGTTTTTCTAATATTCTTTACTTTCATCCCCTGTTTCAAATTGTTGTATTCCAAGTAAATTATTTTCAGGGCATATATATTGAATGCGCAGCTTTTAAATTTCAACATTTTGTTAGTTTCTTTACCAGTGTTAACATCATGGAAATCATAAAGTCGAATAAATGTTGTGATAAAGTGTGCTATGAGGGATATATGTATGTTATACATAGGAACTGCAATGGGTTTATACGGTGGAGGTGTTCTAAAGCTAGTTCGTTTAAGGTAAGGTTTAATAACTCTTTACTGTTACATCTCGCAATAATTTATTTAAAAGATATTTTCCATGGCAACCCTTGTGTTAATAAACGTTTCCATTATAGTTCTTTTCGCAAAACTAAAAGCCCCGCTATTTATATACATCATCATATTTTACAAAGCGAAAAAATTATTAAAATTATTTATTTCCAGTGTACAGGTTCCTTGACTACTGACGTGGACAAAACCAACCCTGTGTTAAAAAATGAACACAATCATCCTGCTGATGTGGAGTCCGTGAAGGTAGCAAAGACGCTCCAAATCATGAAAGCCAGAGCCAAAGACACCTTAGCCAAGCCAGCTCAAATTTTTGCAGAAGCGGCGCTATCATTAGAAAACTCGACCCGTGCACGTATGCCTTTTGAGGATTCTGCAAGAAGAACTCTCAGGAATCAAAGATCCAAAAATGTTCCGAAGACGCCAGAAAATTTGAGAAGCCTTGTCATTGAAGGTATGCCGGTTTTCACTATTTTTTATAATATTATTAATGTCATATAAAATGTGTAGAAATTTTATTGAAAATTAATAAAACCTTCGTGCTTGTAGGTGAATGGACTACTACCGGAGGAAGTGAGGGTGAAAGATTTCTGTTGAGTGATAATGGTCCTGATGTTGCAGAGAGAATAGTGATTTTTGCTACTGATTCGGCTTTACAACACCTGTCAGAGTCAACAGAGTGGTATATGGACGGAAACTTTTCGCTTGCGCCATCCCTCTTCATGCAATTGTATGTAATAAGGATTCGAGTAAACAGAGTGTTCATCACGGCAGCTTTCTGTTTATTAGAAAGAAAAACTCAAAGCACATATGAAGAGATGATACAATGTATCATTGATCAGTGTACGCAAAGAGGGCTATATCCCGATCCTATTACGATACATTTAGACTTTGAGAAAGCTGCAATGCAAGCGGTGAAAACTATTCTCGGAGAACATGTTACTATACGTGGGTGCTTTTACCATTTGGCGCAAAGCACCCATCGTAAAATTCAACAGTTGGGACTTGAAACACAATATAGAGAAAACGAGAACCTTAATCGTTTTTGCGGGATGATGGATGGATTGGCGTTTCTCCCTCTTGGCGATATACAGCGAGGAATGGAGTACTTGAAAGAAATTGTACCGCTGGAAGCCGAAGATCTCTTAGATTATTTTGATTCCACTTACGTCTCTGGAACCTTTAGAAGAGTCGGTAATCTAAATGGAGGGGGGCCGATTAGAATGCGAAATATTTCGCCCATGTTTCCACCAGAATTGTGGAATGTTAACACCGCCACTTTAGAAGCAAATGACCGCACAAACAATCAAACCGAAGGATGGAATAATCGCTTCTCGAATATAGTTGGCCAGAAACATCCTTCTGTTTGGACCTTAATCACAAAGATGCAGCAAGAGGTTGCTGCAGACTGTACAAAGATTGAACAACAAAATCTTGGATTAATTCAACAAAAAAAGAAAAGAAAAGCTTACGAAGTTATGCAATCACGATTGGCAGATCTTTGTCGGCAACAGGCAAATGGCGAGCGCAATTTAGAAGACTTTTTGAGAGCTGTTAGTTATACAATTAGATTCAGGCCTGAGTGATATTTATGGTTTATTGTTACTGTAGTGTTATTTAAATTTTGGAGTATTTTTAAATATATTGTACACACGTATTATACGGCTTTTTTTCCATCGGCTTTTTTTTTCCACGGCTTTTTTTTCCAGGCTTTTTTTTCCTCGGCTTTTTTTTCCACGGCTTTTTTTTCCGCCTTCCCGAGCAGCAGATGAAATTATTACGCAATGAGATAAGTACTCTCAAAGCATGCAAGGTAGGTGACAAACCTCTTTCTTGGGAAAACATTCCCAATTTTGGTCCTTCAAATTCTGTGCCACTCAACAGGTGGATACGTTTAATAGAGGAAAAAGTGTATTTTTCGCGTTGGGATGATGTTAACACCACTCAATTCGCAATTTCCAAATTAAACGGCCGGGCACGTCAGTGGTATTTACAAAGTGACAGCATATTTAAAAACTGGAACGCTTTAAAATCGGCCCTTAGAAACACTTTTGACATTGACTTTAGCGCTATCGGTAAACTGTTTCAAGTCGCGAGTAATCATAATTCCAAGAACTATAATTCACTTGTGGAATATTACACAGCAAAATTAAACAAACTTCAGAAATTAAACTGGGGCATTCCATCACAGAATATAATAAACATCATAATACATGGTGTATCAAATTACGACATAAAACCATGATACTACGACTACAACAAGATATGCTCTTGCGCATGTTGCTCTGTCTCACTCTGTGAATCATGACGTCACACAGTGACAACTCCCGCGCATAGTCTACCATATACGCCCGGCAATCCTTCCAAATAGACCAAATCTTACATAAAATTGTTTTAACACCACGTTTTGGATGTTCTGTGTTGCGTACTGGTTTACTGTGTTTGTTGAATATTAAGATTAAGCGGTATGTATATAATTACTACTAAAAATATCTCACAATATGCAATAGTAATAATTTACTCAGCTTTGAATTATTATGTTCAGCAAGTTGATGCTTACTATATTTTTATTTCGAAATGCTTATATTTAAAAATTTCAGTTGTGATGCAAAATGGTACAATGTGCAGTTTACGGTTGTAATAGCAACAATAATAAAAAGCTAAAGAAGAATTCGAGTGGAACTACCACTCTGCCCAACTTTTTTAGTTTCCCAAATAAAGACAGCATTTGCAGAAAGTGGGTAGAACTTTGTCGTCGTAAAGAGAAATTCACTAGAAAAAACGCACGAATATGTTCGTTACATTTCACTCCTTACGATTACTTAAAAAGATATGACATTGTGGATTCAGATAATTTGATAAAAAGAAAGTTGAAGCCGAATGCAGTTCCTTCGCTAAATTTTCCCAAAGTTAAACCCAGTTGTCCATCAACAGGCAGAAGCAAACGACTATTAAAACGAAATATAAAGCAAATGTTTGCATTCGGTTCCCAGTCTGAAGCACCACTTATTACAGATTTGTCTTCTGAACCTTCTCATTTGGAACAAAATTGCAGCAGTCAAATTGAATTACATACGTAAGTATTGATAGCTAATCTTACATTATCTATTTTGAATTACACTTACCTAAATAAAAAAATTTCAGTTCAACATTAAAAGAGGAAGACCTAGAGTTAAACACACAAAGTGACGAAGTTTTAGCTTTGAAAAATACAATAGCGAAATACGAAAATGAAATTAAAATCTTACGAACAGAAAAAAACCAAAGCGATACTTTGCTAAAATCAATAAAAAAAATATTCACCACTGGCCAATTAAACAAATTACAAAATGAAAAAAAGAGAATAACTTGGGGCGTGGATGATATTTCTAGTGCTATTGCTTTGCATGCAGCAGGTCCGCGTGCTTACCGTTGGTTATTAAAAAAAGGCCATCCTCTTCCTGCTTTGTCAACTTTGAGAAAGTGGGCTGCAAAAGTAGAAATGGAACCAGGAATATTAGAAACTGTTCTGCAACTAATGAAAAATGCAAACCTTACTGATCTACAGAAAGTGTGTATAATATCAGCCGATGAAATGAAAATTCAAAAATGTTATGAGTATGATAAGAAGAAAGACAGTACCATGGCTCCTGCGAATTATGTGCAAGTCTCCATGGCGAGGGGACTTTTTGGTAATTGGAAACAACCAGTCTATTACAAGTAAAGACTTATGAGATGCTATAATTTCAAAAATGTTATACTAACTATTTTACAGCTATGACTGCAAAATGTCAAAGGACATTGTCTTCAAAATAATCGAGTGTTTGGAAAATATAAATTATAAAGTTGTAGGACTAGTAACTGACTTAGGTGGAAGTAACCGAGGATTTTGGAATGAGTTGGGTATAAATGAAGCTAAGCCTTGGTTTGAAAATTCAGTTACACACAAACGAATACACGTATTTGGCTATGCTCCACATTTGATGAAATTATTGCGAAATCATTTTCTAGATAGTGGCTTTATTATATATGATCAGATGATTAACGCAAATCCACTGCATGAGCTATTTAAGCACACTTCAAAATCGGACTTAAACATAGCTCATAAACTCACAGTGAATCATTTGTCACCAAAAAACGCTGATCGTCAAAAAGTTAAATTGGCCACTCAGTTATTCTCCCACACAAATTCATGTGCTCTTACCAGATTTGGGACATTGGGTTTAGCACAATGTAAAAATTGGATGGAGTATGCCAATATGTTAAAAACTGCGAATGACTGGTTCGATGTGTTCAATGTTCAGGTTCCTGAAAATGACAGTAGAGAGAGAATTAAAGCTTACGGACTTTGTTTGGAAAGTCAAGAAGCAGTTTTGAGTAAGATGAGTACTTTAGTAAACAATATACGTGTAGGTAGATGGAAGACTAAGTTGCCCTTTCAAAAAGGTATTTTATTGAGTATAGAGTCATTACGAAATTTATATTCAGATCTCAAGCAAGATTATAAAATAACATATATATTGACCTACAGACTTAATCAAGATAACTTAGAAGGGTTTTTTAGTATAATGAGAGCAGCAGGTGGATTACATGACCATCCTAAGGCTCTCGATTTTAAATACCGATTACGGAAAATCTTACTAGGGCGTAATGAATCTATAATTCTCTCGGATGCTGTAAATGTTGAACCAGAAAACTCGACCGCATTAACAGAAATTCCATTTGGTATTAATATACCTTCAACCAGTCAATCGCACGGATCATGTAACCTTCCCCCATCAGAAATCACCCTGACTGCAAAATTTTTAAGTACCTTAGTAAATAAGGAACAAGATGACAATAATGGAGACACAGATACTACTGACTTAACTGAACTACAATATGATGGATTGGAAAATATAGCTGGATACATAGCATTTAAGTTAAGAAATAAGTTTAATGATTATTCGTTAGGTGAGAGTTAAATTGAAAGATACCGGTGAGTGTTTATATTTAATTCACTTTTATTTTAATAATTAGGGTATCCAACTGCATACAACAGAGAAAACTCTTGGACTTGGGCTAATGAATTATCGGAAGGAGGACTTTATAAACCTACTAGTAGCTTTATGGAAAAAATAGTACAACTACAAAAAGTTTTTGAACTGATCAATGGAGATACAATTAAGATTTGTAAGAATTATTTAAAATTTCATATGGAATCTTCAAAAGATATCGATTTAGCAGAAGAAGCAAAAATATTGTTCTTTAGGTGCAAAATGTACTTCAGAATAAACTTCTTAAATCAAATTCTAAAAGAAAAACATACAGCTTCAAAACGAAACATTATTAAAATTGTTAATTAATAACCACAGTAAATAACGAAATCCTAGTTTATTATTATATTTTTAATAGCTGTTGGTTAATGTAGTATGTAATAATGCATCTCGTATAACAAATTAAAAATAAACTCTTGTACCTACCTAGTAGGTATATTATTTTTCATATCTTTAATATGAAAATATCATACTTCCTTTATTAAATAAATATAGCAACACACAAAAAGTGAAAAAGATCTCTGAAATATTATTTACTTAGCGCTGAATTTTAAATTAGAAGCGAAAATCGCCCGAAAAACAATTAAGTATAAGTTGACCTCTTTGGAACACTTTTCGTGTTTGTACCCGAATCTGTGTCTGATGCTTTATTCTGAAAACGAATTATGCAAAAAAAAACATGTAGAAATCTATAATATTAATTTGTACGGAACTTTCCCAGACACAAAGCATGAAGTCAGTTACAGTACCATGAAGCACAGCGCTAGCGCATTAAAAGTTGTCACTGGAAGACGTCGTGCGCGAACACTGTCGATTTAGCGCGATCGGAGTATCATATCTTGTTGTAGTCGTAGTATCATGACATAAAACAGAGTGCTTTGCTAAATAAATACAACAACTTGGAAGATTTATTGACATACTTTAGAAGCGTTGATCGAAATTTGCCAGAGGCGTCGTCAACTAGGAAAAAGGAGGGTTTTAAATTAAAATGTTTCATATGTAATGGGCCAGGCTATCTTAAATTACACTTCCCAAAGAACAGATACAAAGACTGTAATTTCAAAGCAGAGTCCCTCAATTACATGCAATTTTTGCAAAACGGGGGGACATTTTGAAAAACATTGTCGCAAAAAGGCGCGAACAAACTTCACCTAAAGGATGAACGTTAATTATATTTGTAAACAATACTTAAACTTATACTATAAAGAAGTCTATGCTGACAATACTAAACTGATCGGCCTGATTGACACCGGAAGTGAACCCTCGTTAATCAAAATCAGCATCGCAAATGAACTAAACCTAACACGCCGTACACCAAATCAGCGTTATCTGAAATCATTTATAGAAAACACACACATAACAAAAGAAAGTGTTACCTGTGAAATACAAATCGATACCGTTTACGCCCTCGTCAAATTATTATTGGTGCCGGATTTTATGTGCCCATCAGACATTTTAATTGGCAATAATTTCCTTTCGCAGCCGCACGTAACATTTTATAAAAATGACAGCGACATCAAGTTTTCGACATGTGTAAGTATTTCACATTCTTACCACGTAACGGAGTTGTTGCCAGTATCTGCAAAACATATCTGTCGCAGAAATGTCAATGATGTTCTGGAACTATTAAACCGATACCGGGATTGTATAGCAACAAATCTTGCGGACTTGGTAAAACGGCCACCGTCGAAATGACAATCGAGTTAACCACGTCACAACCAGTTGTGTATAACCCTTATCGACTGTCTGACAGTCAGCGGTTGTAAGTGAAAAATATAGTCAAAGACATCTTAAAACATAATATTATTCGAGAATCCAGATCACCATATGCGAGTCCGATTATTCTAGTTCCCAAAAAGAATGGTCATATGCGCTTATGTGTAGATTATCGAAAACTAAATAGTATTACTGTAAAAGACAAATATCCCTTACCCTTAATAGAGGACCAAATCGACAAACTATTAAATTTTAACACATTCATAACGCTTGATTTGTTTTCGGGATATTTCCAAGTACCAATGGCACCGGATGCAATTCCTAAAACTGCATTCATCACGCTTACGCTTATATTTCGGCCTTTGTAATGCACCAGCAGTTTTCCAACGACTGATGACACAAATACTTGACAAATTAAATAATCCAAGTATCTTTCCGTATCTAGATGATATACTAATCCCAGCTACGTCGGCGAAAGAAGCTCTTGTCAAACTCGAAAAAGTTTTACAACTTTCACGAAAACATAACTTGACGTTGCAACTAGCAAAGTGTCATTTTCTATCTAGTAACATTTCCTATTTAGGACGAGACATTTCCAAATATGGGGTGCAGCCCGATTCTCATAAAGTACTAGCCATATCCAAATTACAAATGCCGCAAAATAAAAAGGAGTTACGGCAATTTTTGAGATTTTCCGGATTTTTTCGGAAATTCATAAAAAATTATGCTATGCTGGCCCAGCCACTAAGAAAACTTCTACGAAAACACTCGATTTGGTATTGGAATCGCGAACAAACTGAAGCAGTCCCTAGCATTAAACAAATCCCAACAAACAAACCAATACTAAAAATATTTGATCCTGCATTACCAACTGAACTCCACACTGACGCAAGCAGCCTCGGAGTGGTTGCGGTGCTTTTGCAAAAAGGACTCTTACGAAGAAAGCAAGTACCACTCATATGAGCTAGAAACCATGGCAATTGTTTTCGCATTAAGGCATTTTCGCGTCTATCTTTTGAGCTTGACATTTTCGGTTTTTACGGATCGCACAGCAATCAGGGCGACAGCACAGAAAAAAGGATTTACTTCCACGAATCGCGCGGTGGTGGCTGAAAGTACAAGATTTTACTTTCGACGTTCAGTATCGCCCAGAAAGTAAAATGAGCCACGAAGATTACTTAAGCCGAAATCCAGTCCCAGCTGTGGTGGGAAATATTATTAACTTGACAGAATCTGATTGGATTGTAGCTGTCCAACTACAAGATGAAAATGTTAAAAACATCATCAGTATATTAGCTAGTCCAAAGTGCAGAGAAAATAAAAATTACTTTGATAATTATACTGTAAAACGAAACATTCTATTTCGAAAAGTTAACGAAGGCACAAGGTGGGTGGTACCTAAATTATATAGGTGGTTGATATGCCGTCTTAACCACGACGATGCGGGTCACTTTAGTTTTCAGAAGACGTTGGAGCTCATCAAAAGGAACTATTGGTTCAAAAGTATGTCCCAATTTGTAAAGAAATATGTACAGGCTTGTTTAAACTGCTCGTACAGTAAATCTATGTAAGGTGCTAAGGCTGGTTTCCTTCACCCTATTCCAAAAGTCAGTATCCCATTCGAAACCATTCGTATTGACCAGCTAGGTCCATTAGTTAAGTCTAAAAAGCACAAAAATACACACATTCTCGTTATGGTTGATGGTTTTACCAAATTTACGATAATGGAGCCAATACGCAACACCAAAGTCAAGTATGTTATCAGGGCGCTGGAAAACCTTATTTTTCTGTTTGGTACACCGTCTCGTATTATCTCTGACCGAGGAACGGCATTTGCCTCCAAATCAATGGCAAAAGTTTGCAAAGAATTCGGCATTAAGCACATACTAAACGCTGTTGCTACGCCTCGAGCGAACGGGCAATGAGAGGGATTCAATCGAACTATTCTGGAATCCCTCAGATGTTATAGTGCTGATGACAGTAATGAAAATACTTGGAATACCCATCTCAAACGAATTCAGTTCAGTATCAATTCGGCCGTAAACACAGTTACGGGAGAAAGTCCATTAAAGATATTAATGAGAAACAATCTGAGACCCTTAGCCGATGCAAAAATTTTGGAAGCCATCGGGGAAGATGTGGGTCGTGTAGATTTACAAATCATAAGAGAACAGGTGTCCAGTAAAATTGCGAAAAGTCAGGCGTATTCAAAAAAGACATTTGATATAAAAAGAAAGGTTAAAACTTACCAGGAGGGTGAGTTGGTCATGGTCAAAAAGACTAGTACCGTGTCGACCGGCCAGTCGACCAAGTTGCAACAAAAATTTAAAGGCCCATTTCGTGTTATCAAAGTACTTCACAATGATAGGCACCTCGTAAAAGATCTTCGAGGTACACGGAATTCAGAAACTGTGATATCAGTGGACGGGTTGAAGCAGTGGGTCGTTCTGAATGATATTGACAGCCAACCCTTATAAGCAAGTACGTACCAACCGCGTCACTATTAGCTAGTTATTGTTGTTGCTCGAGAGTTCACATATTCCTTTACCCCAAAAGCCTGATTAAGCTTAACTGTTAATCAGAAGCCCACGGTCTAGTGGATGGTTCCCGAAAAGTTGGTTTCTCGGAAGCCTGATTAAGCTTAACTGTTAATCAGAAGCCCACGGTCTAGTGGATGGTTCCCGAAACTTTGATTTATCGGATGCCTGATTAAGCTTAACTGTTAATCAGAAGTCCACGGTCTAGTGAATGGTCACTGAACATTTCAATATTTTGTTTCTCGGAAGCCTGATTAAGCTTAACTGTTAATCGGAAGCCCACGGTCTAGTGGATGGTCCCTACAAGTATACACCCTCACGTTCTTATGCACTCAACCACTATGTTTCAGTAATCATATCTTTTTTCTGTCATATTAGGTCTAAATATAAGCAGCTCCTGTTGCGTTACCTTCCATGTTTCCGTTGATGCGAGTCCCCGAACGAGCCGTTGACGGTCTCGTTGTCAGGATGGACGAGTGTAAGAGCATTGGGTGGACGGGGAAGTCCCGACTACAGGTAGGGTGCGGGAGGACGCTACATTCCGTTGGTGACGCACTAAAGACATTAATAAGTGTGAAGCGAGGTCGAGAGGTTGAACTGAGTTTGTGAATTAGGCTGTAATGTTGCTTAATCTTATAATATAGGAGTATTGCATTGTCAGTGTTGAGTGTTATTAGCCCAATCCCTCTAACACGTTTTTACAGCCGCTACTGAATTTTGCACAAATTTCGATATACCAGTAGATATAAAACAAGAAAGGAAAAGAAACTGTCCCAATGATTTGTTACATTATCTGCAGTACGACGACAACTACGAGTCAGAAACAATAGGACACAGAGAGTATATTTACTTTCAAAATAATGTATTCTTTCCTGTTATAGACAGAGTTGTTACCGAATTGGAAAACTGGTTCTGTGATAAAAATTCCGAAATTTTTAAAGCAATAAGTACCCTGATCCAACGTCAGAGCATTTTTAAAATTTTGAAAATTGTCAGGCGTTCTTAACACAGTACGATGTAAAATTAGACACCACAAAGGCTGAATTTCACATTGCCAAAAACATTGCAAACTCATCGACGAAGCTGGATAACATCGTATCATTTTTGGCCCTTTTAGACGAAACTATGTTTCCTAATATAAACCGCATTTTGAAAGTCGCATTAGCAATACCTGCAACGTCATGTACATGCGAAAGCTCATTTTCCGTATTAAAACGGCTGAAAACGTATATTAGAGCAACGATTGGACCGGAAAGATTATCGAGTTTAGCTCTAATAAGTATTGATTTTCCTTCCGAGGGTGTTTCGGTGGATATCATTATAAATGGTATTGCTACTGTTAGTAACAGACACCAAGAATTGTTGCTTCCTACAGTTTAAAAATCTTAGAATGTACATTTATCATTTTTTAAATTCTATTCAGATTTAATTATTATATTTAAAAAAAATGTGATAGTTGTATCTACTAATAACTACAATAAACTTTGTGACTATGTACTACTTTTTCTTTGTTTTTGAGTTCCCCCCCCCCCTAAAGCAATTTTTTTAGCGACGAACCTGAATGACCCTAAGCACACTGCCCATAACGTGAAGCAGTGGAAACTTTATAATGTCCCCAAAACCCTCCCACATCCTCCTCAGTCGCCGGATTTGAACCCAAGTGAACATATCTGGGAAGAAATGGACCGGCGCATACGAGTTCCAGAAGTGAACCGCTTTGGAAAGGGCATGGTCTACGATTCCAGCAGCAGTTACAGATAATTTAGTTTTGTCTATGCCTAGACGATTATAAGCCGTTATAATTGCTAATGGAGGTCCCACAAAATATTAAATTAGTTTTTAGAATTATTTTTATAGGATTCTTAATTAATGTATGAAGACTTTTGTGAGCCGCGTTTTTTAAAAGTTATTTTTTTCTGTGTAGATAAGATTACATTTATTAATAAATATGTTATGAAAGATGAAAGATAATCAGTTTCTATAGATCAATGTATTTTACTTCATTAATTTATGTTATTTACTGCCGATTAGCTATAAAATGTGGACTGTATGTACACTTTTGTGAGTCACTGAATGAATTACGTTCGGAAGTATTAGTATTTTTAAACAGACGCAAGAGTGAAGTTCAGAAGAAATCAACTAAGGGAAAAATACAACTACACATTGATTTTATGATTTCCGACTACACTTTACAAGGTGTAGTATATTTCTGTGACATATTTGATAAACTTAACGCATTATATCTATCACTGCAAGGGAAAAATAATAATATTTTCACTTCCAATGACAAAAATTCTGCGTTCAAATGATAATTTCAATGTGGAAGGAAAGATCTAAGGCAGTAGAATTTGACATTTTTGATAAATTGAGCTCTTATCTTTTAGAAAAGAAGATTCTGGTTGATACCGATTTAAAAAAAGTTCTCGTAATTTTGAGCCATTGGGTACATTGAAATTAGATTTTTTTCATTTAAAGAAAGGAACAGCGGAATGGTGGGGTCATAGAAAAAATGAATAAGCGAAAAAAGAAAACATTTGTGTAAATGTGTAAAAAACGCCAGCAGAAACGCAACAACAAACTGGCTCGAACGACTTGTTGAACGCACGATTGGAGGAGTTATGGGAGATGTGGTGGGAAGATCCTGTAGCTGTACCAGAGCAAGAGCCAGTAAGAAAAGCAAGATGTCATTACTGTCCACGGAAAAAGGACAGAAATATTAAAACTACATGCGAAATGTGCAAGAAACACATTTGCACAGATCATTCTCATTTTGTTTATGAAAATTGTTTTCCTAATCTCAATAATATGTAGTAATACTAGGTGTTAATTACATGTATGTTTTGTACAAAAAAAGTTAGCATAAACGTTTTCATTTTTATATAACTTTTAATGTTGGGGTTCTAGCGAACCCCACCAGACCGTATCGGTGATTTTAATTCACTAGACCAGTTAAGAGCTAATAACACTTCTTGCTTTATATTAGGT
Source organism: Limonius californicus (assembly GCA_014611495.1). Taxonomy (NCBI): domain Eukaryota; kingdom Metazoa; phylum Arthropoda; class Insecta; order Coleoptera; family Elateridae; genus Limonius; species Limonius californicus. Next base: position 24,240 of record JABXWE010102257.1, read on the forward strand.
CAGGAGAAGAATGATTTCATATTCAAACGCCGAACACCGTAGAAATAACACAGATAAATATTATTTTATTGAATTAAAAAAATATTCTGAAAATTTTATTACCCCAAGTAAAATTGTAGTGATAATTTGGGAAGAAAGTGAAAAATTAATTAGACAAATATCTAATAAATTAAATGTATATATATGCCATATATATGAATAATAAAATATTATACAATGTACAGTCCGTGTTTTCAAATGCTTCAGTGATTGATCACATAAAGAATCAAGATATATTAGACAATCATAGAATTCTTTTGATTAAAAAAATTATTTTTTATTTTTAAGTGTTAGACTATATTGGGAGGGTAAAAAGGTTTCTGAAAAACCGGAATATATTAGGCAAAAATTACATAAGTTACTTTTATTTAAAAATTCAATAAAATAATGGTTTATAAAATAATATAAAATGTAAGAATATTAATAAAATACCCTAATTATTAGAAATCTGATTATCTGTTTTTTTATTGTATTTGCATATGATGTATTTTATGTTTGCTTTTATGACTTATATTGTTGCTTTATCTATTTTATTTGCACCAAATAAGTTGCCAAGGTTTTTATGGTCCCTTTTGCCTGGATTGCACTCTGACTCAATGGGTCCGCAACTCATCCAAGACGCACTCATGCGTCTCCGCTAACTCTCAAGTACACACTCAACCCCGGTAGAGGGCTCGCCCAGCACCTCACCCTACCGTAGCTAAACCCAAGTTCACTTAACCCTACAGAGGGCGGGCCCGGTCTGACAGACTGACGCAATCTTTCTATCTAGTTATTTTCTTTCTCTATGGCCGCAGCGGTTTCCTCTGTTCCGTAGCTTCCTGTTTTGTGGTTATAACCTCACTCTGTAGCGGCATATTGGCACAAGTGTACGTACCTTTTTTTTTAAACCGGCGCGCCCTTTTAAGTTGCAGTTTTTTTTGAACACATTTTCTGTGATTATTAGGAACAGGTTGGTTTTCATTCATATTTTAGTTGTTTATTTACTAATTTATCACACAGGAAATAACGTTACCAGACATGGCAAGTTATGAAGCTGAGCAGGCTCGGCTTACGCATCTAATGGAAGAAATTTCAACAGACAATGAAATAAATTATGACGATGAATCGGACACTGACGAAATTGATCAGGTAGAACAAAGAGAAGACGACAGCGAAACAGAACAGGCAATTTCTGATGGCGAAGAGGAGGTTCCGATCGTTGACAGCAGTAATGCAGTGTTTATTGGAAAAAATTAAAAAAAGCAATGGCTCAAGAACGTACCCTCGAAATTTGTGCGAACTAGAAGAGAGAACATAGTGACTCGTGTTCCCATTTCCAAAATAGTTACTCGGTCATTGAAAAATCCTTTGGAAATTTTTAAATTTTTCAACAACGATGAAATGCTAAACCTTATCGTGCTGCACACCAATGAACATATAACTTCGATAGCGGATAATTATCAAAGGGAAAGAGACGCTAGGCCAACTAATGTTACCGAAATTCAGGCACTGCTTGGCTTATTGTTTTATGCCGGGATTCTCAAAGCGAGCCGTTTGAATGCGGAGGAGTTGTTCAAATCGGATGGTTCCGGAATAGAATTATTCAGGCTGGTAATGTCCATAAAACGTTTTAAGTTTTTGATGCGATGTGTCCGATTTGATGACAAAAACACGCGCAAACAACGAAAAAGTGTAGACAAACTGGCACCTATACGCGAGTTTTTCGATAGTTTTGTCAACAATTGCAAAAATGGATACAGTCTGTCCGCGTATGTGACAATAGACGAAAAACTTGAAGGGTTTAGGGGGCGATGTAGTTTTTGACAGTACATCCCGTCTAAACCCAACAAATATGGGATAAAGATATTCGCCCTCACTGATGCCAAAATGTATTATACAAGTAACCTTGAGGTTTACGTTGGTCAACAACCAAAAGGTCCTTATAGAGTAAGCAATAGTCCATTTCATCTAGTATTTTTTATTCAATTCTGAATGTGGCAGGTATCAATAGTTTTGTTGTATACAATTCAAACAACCCCGACAACAACTTCCAAAGACGCACATTTTTGCGTAAACTTGCATTTGATCTTATTGAGGCCCATCTACGCCTATGCCTATGTGCAGAAATGGAAAATATTCCAAGAACATTGAAAAGCAGACTTCGAGGATTATGTAATATTCCGGAAGTTGTTCAAAATCCACCTAGAAGAGCAGAGACTGGCAGATGTTCCACATGCAGTTCTAAAAGGAATAGAAAAACACGCTACTATTGTCGTGATTGTTCTCAATTCTTGCGTTGGAGCATACAGTAAATTTATGCGAAAACTGTTACAGAAACACACATAATTAGTCTGAATGATTCCAGGCGTCTGACTATTGAGTTCCAATAATGAAATCAATTCATTACTGTTTAAATTATTAATTAAGTATTGTTTTCTGTTATTTAGTTATGACTATAAAATAATGTTTTGTTATAGTATTATGCTACACCTATCTATATTTTAGATAATAAAAATGATATTCCTCAACTGTGTTAATGAACGATCGACTACAAAATTGCAAAATTCATGTCAGTTGGTACCTATTTTTAATAAATTCCTAAATCGGTCTCTCAGACCAACGCGCTCTTCGATGTTCAATTATTTCACGCGCCCCCTCTAGGGTTAAGTATCCCACGAACGCGCAATCAAGGCAATGGGAAACAACCAACTAGTTAGCTTTTATTTAGTATTGACATCCTGCTGGATTCTATAAGCTTTGACTTAGTTGTATTTTACCTGTTTTGTGGATCACGACCTTTTAATATACTTTCTACTGTGCTTGTTACTGTGTTCATGTTCTCATTTGTTTATTGTGTAATCTGTGTTTTTTTCTTGTGTCTTTTGTGCCTGAGGCAGGAAACGTCTCTCCGAGAACTTAACTCAATATTATTGTATATTTGAATTAGTCTTCGACTTTTCATTTCTGGGAATTACCATCCTCCCTCACAACAGTGGCGCTCCAACTAGTGGCCGGAGATTCCAACCACCCCAGGACGAGGCTACAAGCAAGGAAATTACCATCCTCCCTCACAACAGTGGCGCACGAACTATTGGCCGGAAATTCCAACCACCCCCCCAGGACGAGGCTACAAGCAAGGAAATTGCGAAAATTGAAATCCGGAATGCAAAATCAAGAGCTATTAGGAACCACAACGCAGCCCGGCGCACCGGTAGGCAACCCACCACCCACCCCGACTGCAGAACAGGTTGCGAACCCTACAGTGCTCATATCATTCGAACAAATGCAAATGCTAATCGCGGCAATACAAAACAAACCAGTGGACACAACATCCGGATCGTGTAGTGCCCGATTTAACGGACAGACTGATGTTCACGCGTTTATAGACAATGTTACAGTGTATAAAGACTGTGAGAAAGTGACAGAAGATAATGCAATTCGCGGCCTAGCAATGTTATTAGAAGGCACCACAGCATCTTGGTGGCAAGGAGTAAAGTCAAAGGTGCACACCTGGCAAGAAGCCTGCGAAGCCTTAAAGACTACATATGGACCTGATAAGCCCACATATAAAATCTTACGGGAAATCTTCGCGTCAAAGCAAAGCGACTGAACACCCACAGAGCTCTTCATCTGTGAGAAAAAAGCCCTCCTCGCCAAACTCCCTGCAGACAGACAAATGACGGAAGAATTCCAACTAGACATGGTGTACGGTCTCCTGAATCGAAGGATTCGAAAGAAAGTCCCGAGAAACGGATTCCGTACTTTCTAAGAGCTCTTGAATGAGCTGAGAAAAAGTGAAGAGGTATAACCTCAACAACCGCAAAGGAAGAAAACGGAAAGGCCCCGTTGTGAATACTGCCGTTACCCAAATCACACCTGGGAAGAGTGTAATAAGCGGAAGCGCGCGGAAAACACTAGTAGCACCAAGAAACTTCCTGAGGCAACAGCAAAGGCATCCCTAAGCTGTTCCGGCTGTGGATCGCCTGTAGTAATTCGAAGCCAGTGACCTAACTGCAAACCAGCACAGGTAGCATCCGCAAACCTAAATTTCTTCCTCGTAGACCAGATGGTCAGCCCCGATTCTCCATGGACGCACGCGCCCCATAGTTCAAATAGACGTCGGGCCCGCCACGGGTCACGCCCACATTAACACAGGAGCTAAGCAGAGCATCGCGGGTTACACCCTATACACTACACTGCGAGAAATGGGACACAAATCCAGTAAACATTTCGTAAACTTCATCTTGGCCGATGGAGGGAATCGACCCCAGGAGGTCCTTACCGCCACGGTTCCAGTGACGCTGAAGGGAAGAACAATTGAGGGGTCTGGAAGTAAAAGGGTTCAAGTGCACTTTTTTAAATAAATGATCTAAGTGCAGAATATTATACCTAAAGCACGGAACAAGGCATAAATGAACCAGAAGCGACACTAGAGCTTTTCGGCGTGTTTGAATTTCAATGCGCAGTCACCTACTATTTAAATTGAACCACGCCTTCTGGAGAGTATTCCGTATACTTCCGTGCTGGTATGTAAATGATGCATTGCAGTTTTCGTTGAGTTTTCGCGTGTTTAAAATAAAAATATTAAAAAAAAAACTAAAAACTATAGATACTGCTAAGAAAGGGGGTAATAGGTACTAAATTACCACAATAGCAGTAAAAGTGATAGAACAATATCTTTTTTACGGTTTCCAAAAGACCCAGGAAGGTAAGTAAACGGTCGTTTTTCGTTTAATTTTATGTTGTAACATTTAAGGAAACTTCGTTTAAAAAGAATTTTATCTATATTAACGTTGATTGTACTTACACAATTGTAGGTGTAAAAGATGGGCGATTTTATGCAAAAGACAAGATTTGCAAAATAAAGATGTGCAGTACCTTTATAATAATTGACGCATCTGCTCTGTACATTTTGAAGTTGCGATGTTTTCAAATCCTTTAAAAAATCGACTCTTACCCAGGGCCGTAGCCAGGGGGGGGGGGCAGAGCGGGCAATGCCCGCCCTAAAAAAGCTTTTGCCCGCCCTGAAATCTGAAAAACATTTCGCGGTATATACGCAATTTCGAATTATAAACATTGAAAAATTTGCCGGCTATGATTTCTAATTCCCGAGAATTGTGAGTCATGAATTATATTAACATCAAGGTTCAAATCAAACTATCCGCTGCGGCAGTTCGCTCCAGCCAAAGACGTGCGCCAGTAGGTAGTATTCGGCTCTCTGATCGTGTGTTTGTTTTGTGTTTTGTGTTGTGTCTCGTCCTCGCGATTTACTTCCTATGCGCAGCGCATAAACCGTGTTTCCCCGTTCTATTTTCAAGTCAGTTTAGTTTACCTAGTGTTGTTTTATTGAGTGTTTTCGTTTTCGTTAACGGTAATAATCATCGTTAATTACCGGGTAATTGACTATGGACATTAGAAATTATTTCGGCTGCAGTACCAGTACTGTAGTTCCAACTACAACAACTGAAGATGAGCATGAAATTGAAAATTGTTATAAAAATAGAATTAAAAGTTATAGCTCTATGACTCCCGCCACTCCCGGGGAGAAAG
>JABXWE010102258.1:0-21070 GCA_014611495.1 Limonius californicus
CGCATAAACCGTGTTTCCCCGTTCTATTTTCAAGTCAGTTTAGTTTACCTAGTGTTGTTTTATTGAGTGTTTTCGTTTTCGTTAACGGTAATAATCATCGTTAATTACCGGGTAATTGACTATGGACATTAGAAATTATTTCGGCTGCAGTACCAGTACTGTAGTTCCAACTACAACAACTGAAGATGAGCATGAAATTGAAAATTGTGATAAAAATAGAATTAAAAGTAATAGCTCTATGACTCCCGCCACTCCCGGGGAGAAAGTTCAAAATAACCAACATTTTTCGGTACCAGATGATTTACCACGACGAGGCGAGCCAATCAAGCATGTTTTTCTCAGTACTTATCCTAAACATAACAATAGATCTTTTCGCACAGAATGGTACCAAAAGTTTAAATGGTTACAATATTCTGCGGAAAGAGATGCAGCTTTCTGTTACGCGTGTATGCAGTTTGGTGGATCCCAATCCCAATGTAACAAAGAAAATGCTTTTACATTTAGTGGCTTCAGAAACTGGAAAAATGCTCTTGACCGTAGAGGCTTTCCGCGGCACGAGAATTCTGAAACACATATTCTAGCTATGTCAATGTGGACAGAAAAAAACAAGAGAGTTTCAAGAGGCACAACCATCTCAACTCTCGTTAATACAAATGTATTGGAAAGAAACAGATACTATGTGAAATCCATTGCAGAGATAATACAATTTTTAGCAACTAATGAGCTGGCTTTTCGAGGTACCTATGACATAGCGGAGCACAAAGAACGGGAATTATTCAACAAACTTTTTCAATATACATTGAGAAAAGATAAATATTTATCAGAATGTTTCCAACACATTCCGAAAAATGCTACCTATACATCGCCTGATATACAAAACGAAATTATTGATGTAATGGCTGAAGTAGTTAGGGAAAATGTAGCAAAGGAAATACAAAATGGAGATGTGAAGTGGTTTACCTTATTAGAAGATGGAACACGGGACAAAAACAACAGAGAGAATATAGCTATTGGTATACGATATGTAAAAGACGGAAAAGTAAAAGAATCGCTCTTGACCATCACAACAACCAAAAAAGTAGATGCAGCTACGTTCACAAAAGAGACTTTGAAAATACTCAAAGAAAACAAACTTTCCACTGATTACCTATTAAGCCAATGCTATGACGGCGCAAGCGTTATGAGTGGTAAACAAGGGGGAGTTTCCGCGAAAATTCAAAAGGAACTGAAGAGAAAAGTCCCCTACATACATTGTTTTAACCACAGACTTCATTTGATTGTAGTCAAGACCGTATCTGATGTAACACTTTTAAGGCATTTTTTTGATCAATGTGAAGATCTCCACAATTTTTTCCAACACGCCAAAGTCGCTGAGTTGTATGAAGGCAATACAATTGTTCGACTTCTAGAACAACGTTGGACGGGTCATTTGTCAATGGTCAAAGTAATTTTGAAGAATTACCATGAAATTTTGAAAACCTTCAGTGAAATTCCAAAGGAAAAGTTTTCTGGGGCTGACATCGCAAAAAGTGCGGGGCTTAAATGTGTAATGCATCAATTAGATTTCAGATTTGCATTGGTTCTTGCAAATAAAATTCTGCTGCTTTTGCAACCAGCAGATGCTATACTTCAGAGCAGAACTGCAGGTCTTAAGGAAGCGATTGGTATAGTAGATGCCACAATTTTACAAATCTCTGAGTTGAGATCAGAAACGCAATTTGCCAGCATTATAAGGGACGCCAGAAACCTTATTCCCAATGTTGATGAGTCTGAAAGAAAGAGAAGAAGAACTGCAACTGTAGTGCAACTGAAAGTTTTTATCATACCAGAGAAAATTCCTAGTGCTAGTGCAAACTCATCGAATGAAGATGAGGAGGCGTCAGTCTCCAAATACAGAAGATTTTACTTTGAAACCATCGACACACTTCTTTCAGAGCTCAACCGTAGATTTAAAGACAATGACAAGTTGATAGCAGCAGTTGCGTCAGTAGAGGAGTTCGATGTTGAGAAATTGCAGGGATTAGCAGAACTAGGTATGTTTCTCAAGATTGTTCAGTATTTTCGTTACAACACGCATCGTTTTTAGGTATTCCTTTACCCAGCAAAGAAGAACTATCCGTTGTAACATCGTATCTGAAGAATAAAACTGGCGAAAATGTTTTCAGCACTATATACCAGCAAAGAGAAGCTTTCGCAGCAACTTACAACCTCCTAGCTACCGTAGCAACATTTGCCTGTAGTACAGCTATGTGCGAGTCTACATTTTCGCGTTTAACCGCAATAAACAGGCCGCAGAGATATGCGATGGACCACCAGAGGATGGCAGATCTTGTTTATCTAGCTTTCGAACACGAAAGGACAAATAAAATTGATTTCGACATAGTAATTCGAAAATTGCATGCAAGACAAAATAGAAAATTGCAGCTGTTTTAGTACTAGTAGGTACATACATCTACCGTCTACGTAGTGCTTATATTCAATGTAGCCTTCAATAGTTGTTTATACCATCGCTTTTCTTTTTGTATTTGGCAAAAAAATATTTAGTTCTAATCTCTGTTTTATTCTTGTTCCTATGTACTTACCTTTTGTTTTACGTTTGTTATAAGATTTTGTGTTACCTAAACTTATCAGTTTTTACATTAATGTCGGACTTGTAAAAAAAATAAGTAAGTACCAGAAAACCGAAAACGTGTGCCCACGAAACCTATTTTTCGAAGGCAGCGTAATTTTACTCAAATTTCTAACTTTTAATTTAAGACCGTTTGAATTTGAAAAATTCAAAATTTTCGACCGCGGCGCATTTTTAGGTTTCTAATAAAATTTTATTTTTGCTGGCCTGCTCTGATTTTTTCCTTGCCCGCTCAAGATATAAGACCTGGCTACGGCCCTGTGTAAAACATACGCCTTGCAACGAAATCATACCCTCAACCTTACACTTGAGGAAGTAAAGGTGTATATTGCTATTTTGCTGCTTACAGGATACATGACACCGAAGTATGTATGCATGTTTTGGGAAATCAAATCCGACACCACAACGAGGCTGTAAGTAACAGCATGAGAAGAAATCGCTTCTTAGAAATTCAACAACATTTGCATTTATCTAATAACTTGCAATTACCTGCAAATGATAAGTTTGCTAAAGTTAGGGCTTATTTCGACTTACTGAATAAAAACTTTGTAAAAAATTTTGAACTGCTATCTTCAACTCATATCTGTTGATGAGACTATGGTCCCTTATTATGGTAGACATGGCACCAAACAACATATACATGGCAAACCGATAAGATTCGGGTACAAACTGTGGTCTGCGGCTACACGACATGGATATTTGATAACGTTTAAGCCATACCAGGGTGCAAAATCTGCACAGTTACCACGTCAAGACGAGTATGGACTTGGACTTGGAGTATGGAGCAGCTGTTATCTTGGAATTGGAATCACATTTACCAAAAGAAGTAGGACCATATAATCTTTATTTTGATAATTTCTTTACCAGCCTACCATTACTTTCAGTTCTGAGTGAAAACAAAACAGGTGGGACTGGTACAATTCGTGACAATCGTTTAGCTAAATGTCCTATTACGCAAGCTTCGGTTCTAAAAAAGGAAACTCGTGGTAGTTTTTCTTTCCAAACAAAGAAAGATATTCTTATTCTAAGATGGCATGATAATAATATCGTAACGTTCGCCACAAATTGCCACAGCCTGTTACCTATTCAAAAAGTTGACAGAGTCGGATCAGTCAATGGTAAGAGAACAAAAATACAGGCAGACTCTCCCTCAGTTGTGCAAAAATATAACAGGTGCATGAGAGGTGTCGATCGCTTCGATGAGAATGTTCATTCTATGCGTATTGGTCTAAGAGGCAAAAAATGGTGGTATCCATTATTTGCCTTCGGACTTGATGCAGCGTGTCAAAATGCATGGCTTGTTATGAGGGGGTGCTCGGATAATAAGAGTACCTACTGTCAGTTTCGCAGAAACATGGTACAAGTTTATCTTTCTAAATATGCTGTTGCTCCACGTAAGAATCAATCTTGTGGAATCCCACTAGAACAAAGAGTTCAGCCAGAAACGAGAGTATCCGGAGATTATTCTGACCACCATCAAGTAGCCTGCAGTCAACGGAGGTGCGCATTATGTCACCAAAGAACACGTATTATGTCCCAGTATTGTAAAGTTGGTTTACACGTTCACTGCTGGTATGAATTTCATTCGAAGTGATCAAATATTATTTTTCTGTTAGATTTTATATGTTTTTTGAGTTCTCATTTATGTTATATGCTTTTCTTTTGAAATGTTACTTGAATATGAATAAAAGTTATCGAACATAATATAGTTGTCTTTGTACCCAGTATCACCTGTAGGTGACACCCTTTTTTTTAAAAAACTATCAAGTTTAAAAAAAAACTGCTATACACATGTTGTTAAAAGTAATCCTTAGCTAGGCACTTTAGCAAGATGTTGCTTGGTTTTTAATAAACTAGACGTATGGGAATTGGAGGGTTAATATACGAGATGATAGTAGAGTTGATAAAAACCTTACTTCTAAGTATTGTAGTAATAATCTTATTAGTTGTTTAAGTTGTATTTATGATTATACAGGGAATTTTTCTTTTTAGTATACATTGCTTATGTGCACTTTTAAAAGGAACGCGTCAATTACACCTATTGTGTAGGCAACCAACTATACCGACAACTAAAAAACAGAAGCCAACGTCACGGTAGTTGTGAATTATTTGAGTATGAAGTTATATTGATGCAGTGATTATATTAAATAAGTATTTCACCCTGTATATAGGACACAGATGATGAATTTTTTGTTAAATACAAAAATCGACAAGGTGATATTTCTGTAAGGACTTTGAACATCGTACTTCCTTTTTACAACACATATACATCAGCGGCAAACTGGTGTAATGGTTAGCATAGCGGCCTTCCAAGCAGTTGATCCGAGTTCAATTCTCGGCCATCGCAAACTTTTTTTAATTATTATTTTTGTTATAACTATTAATTATGATTCCTTCAACGTTGCATAAAATATTTCATTTCATTTCTTCGGTTAAAACGTGATTACTTTTAGTTTTTATTTTATGGGAATTTATCACGCATCCCTCTGATTTAAATTTTCTAACAATACTAGGAATCTGGATATTTTACTGAAAATAAGTCTCTTACAGTTCTTAAGCTGTTTCCATTCTGGTACCACATTAGAATTTCCACTTTTTCCTCTTTACTCTACATGGTTGTATAAAAACCGCAAGAAGACACTAAATAAAGATTAATTTTATTTTTTAATCATGAATTAATTTGATTGCTTTGGTCACAGCATACTTGAGTTGTCTGTATAGTTGGTTGCCTACGCAATAGGCGTACTTGACGCGTTCTTTTTAAAAGTATGCATAGGCAATGTATACTAAAAAGAAAAATTCCCTGTATAGTCTTTAATTTATCGAATAGTACACACATAATTAATTTAATATACAATTTAATTCATGGCTTAAAGGAAAATATTACTTTTAATTTTAGAGAATGTGTACATAAAAATAATCTAATTGACAGTATAATAGATAATTTTACTTGTATAGTTTTAAACGAATATTTTAGAAATCTTAATCGATTATGTTAGGTAAGGAAAAGCCCAATAATGTAGCTGATGTGTTGCAAAACAAGTGTTTTAAAATATGTCAAACACGATCAAAGCATTAAAATTAATTTTTGTTACTACTGTGCAACATGATTTATTTCAAATTTTTATTACAGTTTTCTACTAATGTCTATATTTTAAAATAATAATGCCGGTATTGAATAAAGTAGTTATTTAGTTTGATATATTGACATTTTATATATATTTCTTTTTTCCCTTGTGGTAAAAATAATTATTCAACAAGAGAGAACTGGAGAAGATTTGTGAAGTTAACTAGGCTCTTTAGAAAAAAGCGTTCACAATCATGTTAATATAGATGGTTATATTATAACAGCGATGCCTTGAAATAGTGAACAAGCTAATTTACATATGAAAGAAAGCTATATGGAACTTTAAATTTAACAGGCAGAATTTTTAGTTTTATTATTAACATTTTTGTGTGGTGTATGGTGTAATTTTTTTTTAAACTAAATATTCTGCACCTTAAATTAAAATTGACACATTTCGTGTTTATTTCTTTAATACGTAAATTAGCTGGTGTACTATTTCAAATCATTGTTGCTATAATAAGAACCAATGGATACATTTGAAAGTGGCGGGAAATATTAGTAGTGTTTAAAACCTTTAGTACGGAACCGAATCATCTAGGTTTAGAATCTAGAACAGACACAAACCGTAGGAGTGTGGCTCCGCACCAGAGGCGCTGAAGATGGTATCATCGGTTTACATTGAACATGAGATAACCGGTGGCTTGGCCTCCAAGGTCCCCAGATATAAATCCGCTCGCTTTTTTCTTGTGGGGATTCGTCAAGAATGAAGTTTATAAGGAAAAGCCAACTACGCTGGTAAACATGAAAGCTCCCATTACCCAAGCATTCCAAAGTGTAACAGTTGAAACACTGCAGTCTGTAAGACGTAACTTTATAAGAAGATTACAGTTATGAATTTGACAAGAAGGGAGGATATTTGAACATTTAATGTAATTTGTTATATTTACGTATGGCGATTAATCAGATCGGCTGTTGTAGAAAAATGGTTGAAAAATAAACAAATTAATTATAAAACAATTTTATAAATTAATACTTTTCAAATTTTAAACCTCATATTCGCAAACAGTATTGGTGTTAGGTAGAGGAAGCCTATATAAAATTGAAAGAGAAGTTAATTCTGCATAAAATTAAGTATAAATATACCGGGTGGTCCGTTTAAAAAACCATAGTTTCGGAAGTTTGAAAATGCTTGTATTTGGCAAGTGATTTTGAATACCCTGTATAATATAAATCAATTTGGTTCGACGCATTAGATTTAGGGCCTCATGTCAAATAAATTTACTTAATTTTCATTGCCTACTGCGCTCCTTATCGAGGTAATAACGTTTTCAAGTTACTTTGGATTTGTCACAAATTAGGAAAATAATTAAATAAGTCAAAAAGTAATTAAGTTATACATAGCGTACATTCTACATTGTATTGTCAGAAAAGTGAGGAGAATAAAAAATGCAATAATATATAAGGTGTTCCATTTAGAAAAAGTATTAATTGATGAACCAGATTTGTGGAACAGCCTGTATATATTAAACTAATTTTAAAATATAGCTGTCACAAACCGCTACAGCTTTGATGCAAATTTTTTTTATTTGTTTCAAATGTAGCCATAATATTACTTCCTCAGATCGTTGGCGGACCCGGTATATACACCCTGTTTTAAATTAAGTCTGCACTATTGCTAACTTCGTTATTATTGAATTGACGATGTCGACTAAATTAGCAAACTAGTAGTATTCCCCCTGCATAAAATGGTGCAAACAGAAAAATAAAAGAACATCGCATTTTCGACTTATTTTTAAAAATGTATATTTTTTTAATGGAACACCCTGTATATTTTTTGATGGATGGATTGCAAATTTTGTTTTAAACGTAAAAGTTTCGATGCACTATGACCCTAAAATAATAAATAAATGAATTATTCAGCATTTTAAAAATCGCAAAGTAGTCTACGACAATGGCAATTTAATGTACGCAGGCTAAAATAAAAAATAATAGTGGTATTTATCTTCAAAAGGATTTAATTTTAGATGAAAAAATAACACAACTTGTCTGAAAAATTAATTAAAACGAAACGTTATTTTACAATAAATGCTCAAATACATCTCCACTTTGTTCAATGCATTTTTGAGCACATTTTAACATACGCCCGGTTGCTTTTAAAATGGTCCAACCGTCAGTCGACCTAATTTGGAAGATAGGGTGTCAATTTATTTCCAATAAGATGGAGCACCTCCTCATCAGTTCCATCAAGTGAGAACCTTACTCAGTAGGATATTTCAGGATAGATGGATATCCACAAATGGCACTGTTCCTTGGCCTCCAAGATCACCCGATATGACTCCGTTAGATTTTTACTTTTGGGGATATCTTAAAGATGAAATTTATAAATGTAAATTTGCCAATGTAGAAGAACTTCAAAATAAAATAACACAGGTGACAAGGTCGATTTACGGTACGGTTACACAGGTGGTACTGTACGAAAAAAATAAGGGTTCGTCCCGACCTCATTTTTGCCTAATAGGGAACGACCCGAATTTTCATCTATTTTTGGATTCACAGATAAGTTTACACTAGTTTCCTATGTGCCCAAAAAAGGAAAAAGTGTAGTTTTGTTGTCAAGTGAGCACCGTGAACATAGCATCGCATCAGCAGATAGAAACTATAAACCGGCCATTATTTTGCATTACAACAAAACAACAAAACTTTGATAAAATGTCTGCAGAATATACTGCCAGAAGGAAAACTGTAAGATGGCCTTTTGCAATCTTCATGGACATGATCGATACGGCGGGAATAAATTCTTTCTTTACGTACACCGGCCATTGAACTCTATCCTTACGGAACTGGAAGGGCAACAGTTAATACTGAATGCATTGCAGGCGTTGAGGCTCTTACCGTGCAACAAAGCCAGGCTGAGCGCGTGGTATCTCTATCACTGTCTAACACTCTACGGTTGTGTTAAGGTTCAAGTGTGCCAAGTTTTAAAGAGCGTTTTTTTATTATTTTGTTTTGTATAATACCATTTGAAGACATTGATTGTTTGCATGAACAATGGTAGTTTATTGTGTAGCGTACGGGTGTAAACACTTACACGACAAGAGGAAAAAAATCCGGTTTCATATGTAAGTATTATGCAAATAGGTTATGTTTATCAATTATCAAACATAGCTAGTTTTTAAACTTTATTGCTATAAATAATTTGTTTATATTTACTTGGTGATTGTTATTAATATTTATTATAGTTTTCCATTTAAACGGCCAGAAATTTTGAAACTGTGGATAGCAGCTATACGAAGAGTGGACTGGAAACCAACGAAAACCAGCAGACTATGTAGTGCTCATTTTCTAGAATCAGATTATAAAGATAGCGTTGGTGCATCAGTTAGGCAATTAAAACATGATGCTGTTCCAAGTAATTTTGATTTTCCGCCCCATTTAAAAAAGAAGACTGCTGCTCGAAGAATCTTAGTTCGTCACACAACACCAGAACCCGTTTCAAAGACACCTAATGAACCCCAACCTGTTAGTATGAACCTAAATATATATTTTTTATTATTATCATTTATTTATATATAACTCCTTATCTTTATTAATTTTAGGGAACATCTAAAATGGAAGTAGATGAAAATGATGGCATCAGAATGCGTGTAGATGTGTCGACTTCTCCTATGAAAATAGAATCGCCAACAAAAACAAATTTGCGTCGAAAAATTAAGAGTTTAAACCAGAAGATACGCCGAAGAAATTTAAAAATTACATCTATGGCAGTACTTATAAAAGAACTTAAAGAAAACAGATGTACTACTGATAATTTAGACACAGTGTTAAAGAGCTATTTTCAAGGTTTCTCGTTGGAATTTCTTATTTACCAACAGAAAAACGAAATGCTGGAACCTAAACGCAGAAGATATAACAGTGCAATGAAGCAATTTGCACAGACGCTTTACTTTTATTCGCCAAAAGCGTATACTTTTGTGCGGAAAATTTTTGTTTTACCAAACCCTCGTACTATCCGAAGTTGGTTGTCAAAATTAAATTGTAATCCTGGTTTCCTACACGAGGTTTTAGAATTTTTAAAAGTGGAATGTAAAGGAAAGTCACATCTTCGAGACTGTGCTCTCATATTTGATGGAATGTCGATTCGAAAACAAATAAGTTGGGATGAAGCACAGGGCAAACATACTGGATATGCAGATTATGGTGGTGCGATTGACGCCGATCAAGATAACCCAGCATCTGAATGTCTGATGTTTCAAATTGTGAGTTATACAAAACACTTTAAATGCCCAGTGGCTTATTTCTTAACGAATAAAGTAGACGCTGATATGCAAGCTCAAATGGTTATATGTTGTTTACGAAATTTATTTGAAATTGGAATAACAATAAGATCAATTACCTGTGATGGCACATCAACGAATATACAAACCTTTGTCAAGTTAGGTTGCATCATTACAACTGAACCGGAAAAAATGAAAACACATTTTCAACATCCCTGCTCCGGTTCTAATGTATACTGCATTTTAGATACGTGCCACATGTTAAAGTTGGCGAGAAATACAATGGCTTAAAAAGTTGTCTCTTCAACTGAAGGTCTTGTCAGGTGGGACTACTTAAAAAAATTAGATGTACTTCAACAAAAAGAAGATTTAAAATTGGCAAACTCACTAACTTCTAGCCATATTAATTATAAGAACAAAATTATGAATGTACGTCTTGCTGCACAATCGCTAAGTAGTGGTGTAGCTGATGCACTAGAATACTTAAAGAAAGTGGGCAGTGCATAGTTCCGAGGATGCGAAGCCACAATTAAATTTATTCGCACCATTGATAGAATTTTTGATCACCTCAATTCTAGAAGTCCATTTGGGAAAGGATTTAAAGCCCCAATAAAACCTAAAACATTAGGATATTTTTCTCAGGTGTTTGATGAAACTACAAGGTATCTGAGAAGTCTAACTATTGAAAATATGCCTTTGTTGAACCACCCTAGAAAAACATTTGCACTGGGTTTTATAATTACTATGAAAAGCACAATCGCATTAGCTAGTGATTTATTTCAAAAACCAGAAGAACCTTTAAATTATTTTTTAAGCTACAAATGTTCTCAGGACCATTTGGAGTTATTTTTTAGTTGTATTCGTTCCCGCGGTGGCTGGAATAACAATCCCAATGCACTGCAATTGAAATGGTCTCTCAGTCAACTGTTATTTAAAAATAAAATCAACCCCAGCATAAATTCAAACTGCATAAGCATAGGAGTGGGGGGTCAATGTACACCGGCATTTGAATTTCGCTCAGAAAATAGAACGCTGCTAGAGAACGAAGATGATGAAACTTTTGAAAGTATGTTTGAAAACATGAATAGTTTATCGGATTTTCAAGAAAATGTTGTCTGCTATATAGCTGGTTTTATTGTTAAAAAATTAATTAAAATTACACTGTGTGCCCATTGTATTGACATTTTAATTTACCGCAATAATTGTGTAGAAGATCACACATATGCAGCAAGCAAAGATACATTTAAAAATTTACAAGGTTTGTAACTCGAGGTGGTCTAATTTTTCCGTCAAAAATTGTGTTTGATATTCTCACATTCGTGGAAATAAGATTTCGGCAAATGGTGATCGAGGGGTTGATGGGAAAAAAAATTTTAAACAAATATTGCAGAACATAGCAGTTAAAAACTTTGCAGCCAAAATGGATCTATTTCAACCTAGACACCCCTCAACTGAAGAATATATTTTTGAAGATTTACATGAAATGCAATTAATTAAAAAAATTGTTGGTATTTACTTAACATGTAGACTTCACACGCATTCAAAAACAATCACGCGTGCTTTACATGGCAATCAGGCTAGTGTTAGACAAAAAATGACTAAGCTTATATTATTTAAAAATGCCTAAAATGTAGAAATGTGAATAAAATAGTTATTAAAAAGAAGATGATTGTGTTGTTTGATGTTTTTCCGCACCCATAACTAATAAAATTTCATATTATAGTTGCCTGAGTTTATGTTAAATAATTATTTAAATGATGGTGGGATAAACAAGCGGGTAGCACAGTAAGCTAAAAAAGGATAGAGATACCACAGCATGGCGGGTTGCATAACAATTGCCTGCCTCACTTCTATTACCTGCAGTTGCCCTTCCAGTTCCGTAAGGATAGAGTTCAATGACACCGGCACCCACACAAATTATCACAGCAATAACCTAGCACGCAGAAAGGCCGCGGCAAACCTGTGACAGAAAAGTGAGAACCAAATGCGATAACTGTAAACAATGTTTCTGTAAAGTACATAAACACTATTCTGTTATGTGAAACTTGTAAAAATAGCAGTTAAATACAACTTACTTTTCTATGTTTACTTCCACTTCGTAGTTATTCATTTAGTGTACTACTTTTTAGAATTGAACTCTTTTTTATTCTTTCTTGTTAAAAATGAAACTTTATTTGATTATAAATTTTCTGAATAACCAAATTTTAATCCGCTAAAGCGTTGCCATGGCGACTTTAAGTACTAGGGCGCTAAAATAGCATTTTGCGGACTTTAGATGGTTTCCAAAGTATGGTATTGTATTGCAGAGCGAAAACAAAAATAGTAGCTTATGTAACAAGTACGCAAAATAAGGCTTTAGCGAACGAACCGTAATATGAAGATGAGTTCGCTAAAGGCATTTGCGTACGCGTTGCATACAATGTTTTTTTGCATTAGCTCTCCAAAAAAAAGTTCTTACATTATAATATTAATTTTCAATTGCCATCAATACAGTAGTGTATTTATTAGAAGGCCGTATGCGAAAATGTTCATGGCAAGCGATTGTTTATCAATGACGCGTTTGTCAAATCAAATACTCAAAAATATTAGCGTTTGTTGGTGTTAAAAACGGTATGTTGAAGTAATCTTGTGGTGTCTGTAGTGTATAATGAGTGCAAATTCGTTGTGTTTGTCGTTGCGGCGCCCTGCATCTACTTAACTTTAGGAAGTGGTAGCGTACTAACAAGTAAGTGTATTATGATATTATTATTATTAACAAGTAATTTAAATTGTAGTCCGTTAGTTTTCAACAGATAACCTTTATCGTTGGATTACTTTTTTCATGACGCCTTTTCCAATTTTGAGTGTCGGTCGGGTACTATCGGACAGAGTCGAGTAGGCTGGTATCGGACACGAGAACTATTTCAAAACTCGTGTCTTACGGAGTCTTTTTTGTTTTTCAGATAAAAGTGCCAAAAATGCGTAGTAAATGGAAGTAAGATAATATGAAAACAGCAATGCAAAAAGTTGTTTCAAAAGAATTAAGTATCAGGGAAGCGAATGAAGCTTACTTTGTGCCAAAAAGTACATTAGGAGACCGCGTAAAATTACTTTCTGGGGGAGGAGAAGCTACATCTAAAAGCCTTGCACTTCTAACAATGGAACATTTCAAAAAACATTTGATAAAGAAACAGAACAAATTCTGTATAATCATGTAAAAGCCCTCGATAACCAGCTCTTGCCTCTCAATAGAGCTAAGCTCTTAAAGCTTGTCTACCAACTAGCAGAAAAAAATGAAAATTAAACATCGTTTCAATAAAGACAAGAAAATGGCTGGGACAAATTTTTACTACAAGTTTATGACCCGTCACCAAGATTTGTCTTTGCGGACGGCTGAATCGACAAAGAGCTGCTGGCTTTAATAAAGCGCAAGTAACCAGTTTTTTTGATCATTTGTCAACATTAATTGAGAGGCATAATTTTAGTCCATCTAACATATTTAATACCGATGAAGCAGGTGTTTCTGTTGTCCACAACAACAAACTCAAGGTAATGTCCGTCAAAGGGAAAAAGCAAATGAGAAAATTGACGTCTGCTGAAAAGGGCAGAAATGTCACAATCCTTTTGTCTATAAATGCCACAGGTGATATATTCGTTCCTCCACTTTTTGCTTAAACTCGTAACCGAATCGATCAAGAGCTG
Source organism: Limonius californicus (assembly GCA_014611495.1). Taxonomy (NCBI): domain Eukaryota; kingdom Metazoa; phylum Arthropoda; class Insecta; order Coleoptera; family Elateridae; genus Limonius; species Limonius californicus. Next base: position 13,652 of record JABXWE010102258.1, read on the forward strand.
AAAAAAGATGCGCCAATGGGAAGCATTTTTGATGGCCAAAAGTGTGAATGGATTACAGGTGAGGGTTTTTTAAAATGGTTGCAATTGTTTGTTGGACGAGTAAACCCTAGCGAGAAAAATCCTGTGTTATTAAAATTGGACGGACACTCAAGTCACTAGGACCTTAATGTTAATACTTTTGCTAAGCAAAACAATATCCATATGCTTAGTTTACCCCCTCATACATCGCACAAATTACAGCCCTTGGATAGGTCATGAAGCCATTTAAAAATGCCTACAACGAGGCATGTGCATTGTGGATGAGAAAATATCCCAACCTAAAAATATAGCCGGCTGGGTTACCGTGGCATTTTCAAGAACCTGCAGAATGGAGTTAGCACAATCAGGTTTCAAGTGCACAGGAATTCATCCTTTCGAACGAAACGTTTTTGCAGATTTAGACTTTACTGCCTCACTCATCAATGATAAAGAAGACGCAAGTGGTGATGCAACTACAGCTCAACCGTATATAAATGTTGACAAAGAAACAGCTCCTGGGCCATCTACAAGCCAAGGCCACAACAATCTACAAGACCTATTCGCAGATTCGGACTCATTAAACGAGGGGCAAAATGAAAATGCCGATGAACCGACGTCGTCATATCTTGCAACAGAAGAAATGCCCACTCCGCATGCACATGCATCTGTTGGTTAAAATATGTTGCTACAAATTTCACCGCTGCCCAGCATAGCCAATGTTAAGTTTAAACCACGTGGGGGCAGTTGTGAAAAGAGTGAAATCTTGACATCCACTCCTTACAAGAACCAAGTTGTAGTAGAGAAAAAAACTAATTAAAAAGGAGAAAATGGATTTAATTGAAGAAAAGAAGAAACTACGAAAGGGGAAAAATGTGAAAGAAAATGCAAATGTTAAGAACAAGCTAAATAAATATATTTAAAAGTTAAGTGCTTAGCCCTACACAGTCAGGGCTCAGTAAATAAAGCGTCCCAATGGTGGGCAACCAGCACATTTAGAACAGAGCTCAATTGGTACAATCTTTACCAAAGGGCCTGAGTTTGAAAAAAGCTCCCGCCTCCAAAAAGCTGACTTGGTAAGGAAGAAAGATTAGTTTAGACAGTCTTGAACTAGTTTTGTTTAGTTAAACACCTAAATTCTAAACTCAGTAACGAACCGAGTCTTTAGTTATTTCCGCGACCAAGTAATTCCCAGTTCTTCTTATAAGTTGCAAGTCACCATTTCATTTTCTGTCAATTAAAATTATTTCATTTATTTGTTCATCTTTATATTTTACTTATAATACATTAACTTAGACTTACCCCTTAGTGTTTTATTCGTTTTAACTGCGCCCTTAAAGAGTCTATAGTTTTATGTAAACAAAGTGTTGCATCTACCTTTGGGGCGACCACAACAAGCTCAAAGTAAGTCATTAGTTTCCATATAACACCAAGGTTTACTAATGGTTAGCAGCCTGCTTACCGCTCGGGCCGGCTAAATTAGTTTAATTAGGTATAAGCAAAAGTTGTAAGGACCAGAGGTAAGACCAAAACCAAGCCTCCCCTGGCGTCCTGTTACACTCATCAAAGTCTTTAATTTTATAAATTTCGTTAGCTAACCTCGTCTCTAATCCTTCGAAAAACTGTTTGCATATTAAAATCTGTCTGTTAAACTTTCCTCTGCCTGTTAATGGAACTTCCCAGCTTACTGGATATATTTTGTCTGCTGCAATTTCTAAACGCATCGCGAAAGCACATAAAGATTCCCCTTTTTGCCTAAATAATTTAAGCAGAAGAACCTTCGTAGCATTGTGCATCAGTCGCAATTATGCTCAAACTCAAGTTTGCCAGGCACTCCATCGTCGTCATCAACACCACAGTCACCGCCACATTCAACAGCAACCCGGGTGATTGGTGCAGCAGATCGCTTAAGCGGGTTATGATTGTCTAGCAGCAACGCTTTAAAATCTTTTTTGGACGTAATGAACACCGAAGAAAATGTAAGTTCTAAACATTTTCTACATTTACGATATTGTTTTATTTAATTTCAGAACATTTTAAACCAGAAACATGCAAAAGCAATTTATATTAGTGGATCACCGCTGAGTTTAGTAGAACACCCATTATGGATTGAATTTTTTAAACAACTGAGACCATCGTATCAGCTCCCTACCAGAAAGTGCATTTCTACTACCTTATTAAACCATCAGTATACTGAAATGCAAAGCAATGTGAGTGTCGAATTGGCAGACGCTAAAAATTTGCATCTTCAATGCGACGGATGGAGTAATATTCGTAACGAAAGTGTTATCAATTTTATAATATCAAAACCGGAACCAGTATTTGTAGAATTTTTTTGTGCCGAGGAAAACCGACACTCAGGGGAACATTTATGCGAAAAAATGTCAGAATTTATTGACAAAATATGGATCAGCAAAGTTTTTTGTTGTTATAGGAGAAAACGCCTATAATATGCAAAAATTGTTTAATTTGTTGTCAAAGAAGTACAATCATCTTGTGCCTCTGGGATGTTTGTGTCATACGTTGCAGTTGTTATGTACCGACATATTAAATTGTAATATTTCACAAACATTTTTAAATAGTTGCACGCAGATAGTAAAGATTGTAAGAAACGTCCATGTCTTAAATGCTCTGTTTACCAAGATTAACACAGATAAAATATAAATAATATCTAAAAGCAAATATTACGATACTCTATTTATTTTTATGGTGTATGTAGAGTATGTATTGAAGTATTGTTTTACGACTTTCAAATCTATTTCAGGTAAACACAATTTTGTTTTTGAAAACAAATACCGCAAGACTTTCCCCGAAATACGATCTATCGTCAGATACTTTTTTGGAAATTGATATCACACAAACCAGAAGAAGATCCGGCCGCAAAAAGAACTGGACTTCTGTTCAGCTTACATCTAAATATCCTGGTCGCATTCCGATTTCTGATAAAAATGAGAAGGACCTTGTTTATTTACTCAATAAAAAGATTATTCCCGAAGATTCCACCGATTTCATTACTAGTTTTCCATCAACATCAGATTCAACGCAGTTAGCAGTTCACAACGAGGCAGACTAATCTGTAATGAAAATATTTTTTCAAGACGTTTTTGGGTTTCTTGATTGAGAATTTAAGTTTTTTTTTAACAATTAACAATGCACCTAATCTATGAGATTAACCAACATTCTGTTTATGTCCTAAATTAGTAAATACTTATCAGTCTAGATATTTCCCTCGATCTATCTTAGTTTCTGAGACATTTGCACACAACCCTAACGTGGGTACACTTGCACTATACTCTGCTTTTCACTACTAAATTACACTTCACACTACACAAGCTCAAAGGGTTTTGTTCTTTTGAGCCTGCGGAGAAGATTCTGATTGGCTAGCAGTTGTAGGACTTCTGAATTTGGATGTCTATAATGGCTCTTGGCACTCTTCCTGATCACGTCCACGATCATCTCCACCTGGAATTCCTGATGCAGATCTTTGTCTCGTACCCATGGTGCATTTACCATATTTCGTAGAACTCGGTTTTGGAATTTCTGAATGCAAGCATAGTTGCTCTTCTTTGTACAGCCCCACAATTGGATGCCATATATTCATACTGGTCGTATCACCCGTTTGTAAACCAGTACTTGATTTTGAACTGATAAATGGGAATTTCTTCTCAGGAGCCAATACATGCTGTTATATTTTATTTTTATTTCTGTAGTTTTCTTTTTCACATGATCCTTCCACATCAATTTAGCATCCAAATTTAAGCCTAGGTATTTGGCTGTTCCATGGTGAGGTATTGTGTTGTTGTTCAAAATCACTGGGATTCACTGTTCGTGAAATTCACATGAGCAGATTTCCCTTCATTAGCCTTTATGCGCCCCTGTTTCATCCATGTGTTTACTTTATTAACTGCTCCTTGGAGCTTGACCGTTGTTTCTTCAATATCATTTCCTACAGCTAGAACTGCGGTGCCATCCGCAAATGTAGCTAAGTTAATGTTTTCTTTTTCAGGAATGTCACAAGTATGTAAGAGGTATAATACTGGTCCGAGGACACTGCCCTGGGGGAGTCCAGAGTACTCACTTTCTTGCTTAATTTGGAAGATTCGATCTGTTAAGTACGAATCCAGGAGCTGGACATATTGGGTTGGTAGGTATCTTTTTAATTTCATTAGTAGACCCTCATGCCAAACTTTATCAAATGCTTTGGCTGAGGAGCCTCTGGTACACTTATTACAACGAAACTAGGCTCTAATCTGCAACCTTGGTGAGTAACGTACACACATAAAATTTCAAAACATTCGTGTAACTATTACCATAATTATATGCAAAAAAATGATCAGACAAGTCTCATTTTGGAAGGATGCAACTTCGTATTGGTACGCATTTATATAAGGTAATTTTGCGTGTATTGTATTCTTTTGATTTTGTAATATGCGGCACTTAAGGTAATAAGTTTGAACAAAACATCAACACAAAAGGTAAAGTGAAAAATCGAAATCACAAACAAGCGACAATTTAAAAGCAATAATTAACTTTGTTTTGAACCTTCAGAAAAACGTATAAAAAGATTTTGTATTTTGTCTAAAGGACAGTCCTCAATACAAAGTACTAAGTGTCAAGTAAACAGCTTAAAGATTACAGCTATGTGTCGGTTACCAAGTAAGTTTATTCATTAAATAAATATGTGTATACTGTGTTTATTCGATCTTTGATTCTATATGTAATTCTGTGTTAATAAATTATATTATTGGAAATCTATATTTCACTGCTTAACAAGATTTCTAGTACAAGATCCTACGTTTTAAGAAGAAGCAAAAACAACGCGCTCGTGGGTAATAATGTGAACAATCACTGCTTAAAATATTTGCATAACTATTAAAGTCACCCTGTATAATAGACTTGACTTTCATAAAGTTCGTGCAAGAAGAGTCGCAAAAGAACTCACAGGCGGCATAAACAAAGGTGTTTGGACATCTGCCAACCAAATTTGCATCGTTATGATAACTAAGACTCGGGCCTATATTGCAAGTGTTGTCTCTGGCCAACTGCATTATGTAGACTAGCAAGCACATAAACCCCCCGCACAGACTGACAACAGAATACGTTTCGGATCAGCTTGGGAACCGTGTCAGAAATTGAATTCCTTCTCGGGGTACTCCAAGAAAATGTAAGTAAATAAATAAGAGATAGCAAGTAGATGAAACCACACGACGAAACATAATTCAAATTTAAAAAAATAAAATCATTCTAATTACGACATTTAACTTTTGCCTGTTGAATAAAACGATTTTGACAGTTTGCAAGAACTTCAGGACTGCACAACTTGAAAAAATGATACAACTGTAATTCCTAAAGACAGGATATTTAGGCAAAATGCCTTTTTTATAAATGGACAAATTTAAGGCAGACCCGATTACAAATCCGTTTTAGAGCATGTACATTTATAAAATGCAATTTTTATTTTGCCTTTTTTGCCTTTTTGGGGGCTTTGAATTTATATTGCCTCTTTTACCTATTTTTGCCTGTTTAGAGCCTTTTCTATCAAAATTTTGTTTTTTGTAATTTATTCTTAATTTTAAATTTTAAAAGATTATTAAAATGTTTCGTTGAAATTTCTATGAAAGTAACCACGCTGGAAACTCGTAAAAATAAATGGAAAGGAATTTGATATACAAACCACTGACAGCAAACTTTCGTATAGTAGCCGCCACGAGTGTTGAAGCTTACTCGCCTAGCGCTTTACTTAAGAAAACAACTGCTAACTCCATACCCATCGCACTCATTCAAGTACCCATCGGGGCCAATTTTCTCCACGTTGTGCGTCTGAAAAGATTATAAAAGTAAATCCGCAGTCGGGTCCCGCTACTCTTGTCGCACACCGCGCAACAGACGAAGACATTACTTGTTTCCATTATGGTCTAAACAAACACCTTAAGTTCCATTGGGCATGTTGTGGCATCTTCGGTGGTGAATTTCATTCGTTGCATTTATGTATCTGATCCTGCCAGCTACAGTTACTGTGTCAGTTAAGCATTGTGTGGTTTTAAACAAATTTTTAAATTAGTGAAAAAAGAATGCCAGCAGACAGGCAATCAAAAAGTGGCAACTATAACGAGTGCGCACAGTTGGATCCGCATCTATCAAGTGATGGGAACGTTCTTAGTTGCCAAGTTTGTGAAAAAACGTAAGTGTGTTCATTAGTACCCTTTTGATTAAGTAAGCTAATAATTTGTTGATTAATAATTTTATTGTTGTCGATTAATGCAGGAAAAAGGTTCCATGTGACACAACATTTGCAGACCGCGATTCATGCAGTTAATGTGAAACGCAAATCCTTCAAACAACTTTTATTAAAAAACGGCTTTGCAAATACTCTAAAAGTGGGCCTACAAAATCTGGTTTTTTATTTGAGCTGTGTGAAGCTCTTATTGCAGCTAACATTCCTTTTTATAAATTAAAAAATTAAACATTTAGAAGAGTTTTAGAGAAATTTACAAAGGAAACAATCCCGGTCGATTCAACATTAAGAAAATATTTGAATTCATGTTACGAATCGGTATTAGCAGATATACACATAATTTTAATTTAGACAACTGTATAATACAGAGATTTTCCTGCTTTTTTAATGTATCGAGAATATCCGAACTAAAATTTGCAACAATTTTATATGGACTTGTATTGATGAAACAACGGACTACCAGGGTCGCTATATAGCAAATATTATCATTGGACAACTAGTGACACATGAAGCGGGTACATCCTATTTGTTGCCTTCAAAACAGTTGGAGAAAACAAACCACCAAACTGTAGCAAGGTTTTTCAACGATAGCATGCGTAAGTGCAATTATAAAAATTTCTGAATACTGAATACGACTCCAGGTAACCGCTATTAAGATTGTTTTGTTTTAGGCATACTGTACCCCAACGAAACGCCCGAAGAAAAAACTTTACTTTTAGTGAGTGACATGGTTAAATCAGCAAAAGCTTTGCAAATATTTTACTCAAAGTTGACGCATCTAACTTGTCTCGCCCACGCACTAAATAGAGTTAGCGAATGCATTCGTGAAGAATTTGGTACTGTGTACCCATTAATTTCTTCAACTAAAAAGGTTAACTTATTTAAATGTTATTACATAAAGTTTGTTATCTTTATTTGTTTTTTTAGGTATTCTTAAAGGCGCCATTACGTGTAGCTGTATACAAAGAAAAACTTCAAGGAATTCCCCTACCTCCTGAACCAGTCATCACTAGATGGGTAACGGGGATCGGCGTTTGCGATTTTTATGCGACTAACTTTACTATCATTAAAGAGGTACGAATATGCATATTTAATATTTTCATAGAAACTGTAAATACAAATAATAGCTTAGTTAATAAATAAATTTTTCTTTTATTTATAGGTGCATG
>JABXWE010102259.1:0-59678 GCA_014611495.1 Limonius californicus
TATATATATATATAATCATTTCCTTGTTTACCCATAAGGGCGTAAGGATTTCAGTACATTCTATTACATTTACATTTACAATTAGATACGTATAGCTACCTTATATTTATTACATTTAATGTTCCCCACTTTAATTAAAAACTCAATTCATTATAAACCTTTTCCAACTCTTTCTGTCTTTTGCTAGTCTTTTCGCCTCCGCCCACGTTTTTCCTTTCTTCTTTAGTATCTTTCCAATTATTTCATCCCATGTTTGTTTCGGTCTTCCTCTTTTCCTCTTGCCTGTCGTTTTTTCCTTTCTTCTTTAGTATCTTTCCAATTATTTCATCCCATGTTTGTTTCGGTTTTCCTTTTTTCCTCTTGCCTGTCGCTTTTGATTCCCAAATCGTTTTGGTTTGCGTTCTACTCTCCATCCTTTGTAAATGCCCCCACCATCCCAGTTGTCTTCGTGTGATGAATTCTTCTACAGATTCTATCTTTAGTTCTTCTCTTATTTCCTCGCTCCTGATTCTGTCTCTTTTTGTTACTCCTTTCACTCTCCTTAAATATTTCATCTGAGATGCTCTAATTTTACTTTTTTTCTCTGTCCGAAAGTACCCATGATTCGCATCCGTACATGAGTATTGGTCTATATATTGCTTTGTAAACCTTCATTTTTGTTTCCCTCGTAATTTCTCTCTTGTTAATAATCGCTTTGCTTAGAGCATAGTTTAGTAGACTTCGTTAGTTTTTTCTATTCTACTATTCACCTCTATTCCTTGATTTCCAGTTTCTTCTAGAGTTACTCCTAAATATTGGTAACTGCTTACTTGTTCTATTGGCTCTTCGTCTACCATAACCCTAATTTCCTTTCTTTCCGCTGATATTACCATTGTGTTGATTTTGGACTTATTCATCTTCATTCTATTTTCTATTAAGATTTCATTCCATACTTTTAGGTTTTCTTTTAATTCCTTCTCACTCCCAGTTATTAATGCTATATCGTCTGCGAACGCGCATTCCGAGATATCTACCTTTTCGAGATTTCTGTACCCAACATATAGTGGTTTTGTTCTTATTTTGGCACTTCTCATTAGTTGAGCCATGAGTATAATAAATAACAGTGGGCTTAAACTGCCCCCTTGTCTGACCCCTTCTTTTGTGTGAAATATTTCGGACCCCGTATTTTTACTTATTACTTTATTTCTGGTGTTTTGGTACAGGCATTTTACTACTCTAATTAATGTATTATTAACATTTTTCTCCTTCGGGGTCTCCCATATTTTGTTTCTCGGTACACGGCCGAACGCCTTCTCCATATCCATGAACGCTAAGTAAACTGTTTTTGCCCTAGCCCTCATTCTACTGATAATTTCTTTAATTGTAATCACCTGATCCTGTGGGCTTCTCTCGTTCCTAACCCCACTCTGTGCTTGTAACAGCGTCGGTTCCACTTTTTTCCTTAGTCTTTTTTCTATAATTTTTTCAAATATCTTCATTAGGGTACTCAACAACGATAATCCTCTATAGTTATTACAATCCATCGGATCTCCCTTTTTGAAAATCAGTAGTATTAGTCCGATTTCCCACTCTTTCGGTAACTTCTCCTCCTTCCAAACTCTATTAAATATTTTCAGTAATAACTACATTTCGCTCTCTCCCATGTATTTAACCATTTCTGTCGTAATCCCGTCGCTACCTGGTGTCTTGCCATTTTTCAATTCCTTTATCACTTCTAATAATTCTTCCATTGCAATTTCACTCTCTTCATTTCCTACTCCTTCTTCTGTTATGCTTATTGTTTCATCTTCTACTTCTTGTATCGTTTCTGTTTCATGCTCTCCGTCCATCACAAGCAACTTCTGAAAGTATTTTTTCCATCGTTTCATAACTTCTATTTCACTTCTTAATACATCTCCTTTTCATTTTTAATTGCTATAATATATGTCTTTTTATTACGTCTGAGACTTTTTAGAGCTTTGAAGAATAGTTTTTGGTTTTCTTTACTGTCTTTTTCGAGTTTGTCCCCAAACTCCGTCCATGATTTTTGTTTGGCTTCTCTTATTAGGTTTTCAAGTTTTACTCTTTGCTTCTTGTATTCTTTGTAATTTTTCCCTACTCTGTTATTCAGCTACGTTTGCCATTTTATTTTCTTAATTCTTACTTGCTGCTTAATTTCTTCGGTCCACCAAGCAGTTTGTATCTTGTATCTATTTTCCTTGTATGTTCTGCATATCTTTTTGGCTGTCTCTATTACTATGTGTTTAAATGTATTCCACATTTCTTCCGTGTCTTTGGTTTCTATGTCTTCCTTGATCTTTCCTATTTCTCTCTCTACGTTTTCTTCATATCTTTTGGCCATTTCTGTCTCCTTTAATTTGTATGACTTGATTGTTTCCCTGCTCTTCTTCATTTCTTTCTTTTCATCTTGAAAATTCTCGTTTCCCCTTTTCCTTTTTATTTTGGCTATTACAAGAAAGTGGTCACTCCCCAGTTCATATCCTCTTTTGACCACTACATCTTTAATTATCGTTCTGCTTTTTCTTTCTGTAATTATGTAATCTATTACGGAGTACTCTCCTCTACTTGGTGCTGCTCTTGTGTATTTGTGTATATCCTTATGTTGATAAAAGGTATTTGCTATGATCAGGATATGTACTGTGCAGAAATCCAACAGTCTTTGTCCATTATTGTTCCGAGCTTTTTCCCCAAATTTTTCTATCACTTTCTATGTATTATCACTTTTTCCTACTCTTGCATTCATATCTCCCGTTATCCATATCTTTCCTCTGGCTGTTTTCGCCGTTAAGCTTAACTGTTAATTCTGGGAATAGAAGAAGACATGTAAAAAGAATGGAAGATGACAGAATTCCCAAGCTAGCAATGGAATGGACTTCGCCAGAAAGAAGTAAAAGAGGTGGTACGAGAAAGAGCATGAGGGAATATGCACTGCAATGGAAAGAAGAAACATTTAACAGAGTCACTGGATGGGCCGAACATATTAGAAGAAGCTTTTAGGAATCGGAAGGAACCGACAGGATCCATAAAACCGGAAAGAGAGAGGATATCCAATTCAAATTTTTGTGATTAGTAAAACCACGAAAAGGTATGATTTGAATGGGAATATTAAAAATTTACCTAAAACTGGACGACCAAAGGCTGCAACTACTGAAAATATAGCCCAAGATATTACGATTACGTTGGAAGAAATATCGCAAACTTCTACTTCAGCACCTACATTTATGAATAGTGTAAGTCGCCGTTCAGTAGAAAAAGTACCCCAAAGTAGGAAAAACATTATCTATAAACTTCATTTAGTGCAAGAGCTATCAGATGATTCTAGAGTAGAATTTTGTTTATTGGATAAATTCTCTAATGGTTTTCAATGAAATTTTTCAGAACTGAAATTTCTTCTTCCGGTGGAAGTTTGATGCTGAGAGTTTCTAAATATTTCATTTTGTTAGTGGTTAATACTGGCAGAAATTTCTTTTTCTGCGGCATCAAATTCTGAATTCAGCTCATTCACAATTTCGTAAACACTGTAATTTCTAAAAGCTTTTAACGAATTTACGACAGAATTGCAAATTACTAATGAATCTTTTAAATTAGACTGGCGTGACTGAAGCAACTTGAAAGCAATCTAAGTTTCTAATATTTTTTTCATAAGGTCCAGGCTAAATCGACTATTTGTAGATTTAACAATGTTTAGCACCAGCAGCTTCTGCCACATAATCGCAGTTATTTTCTGTTTTTATTGTTACCATTTCAAGTGTAACGTTAATTTGTCGAGTATTATTCAAGACAATCAGTGTACATCCAAGTGTCCTCTCCACCGTTGTTCCAAAAGACAAAAAAGGACAGTCTTCCTAAACTTCGGAAATAGGTATAGGTATAACTTTCACAATAACCATATGTAGTCTATGATTACGATACTGTAGGAGTAGTGTTCAAATGTAAACAGGAATTTATTTATAAAAAAGGGTGTTAAAACAATGAAACTATATTACTTTTTGATGCAATCCCCCTGCCTAGCGATGCATTTGCCCCACCGATTTGGAAGCTTTCTAATACCTTCCTGAAAGAAATCTTTTAGTTGCATGCGTATCCACTTTTAAACAATGTTGATAACATCTTATTTGACTGTAATCTTTTTCTGCCTAAAAATTCGATTACTGGGCTAAACAAATAAAAGTCGGAGGGAGCAAGATCAGTACTGAATGCTGCATGCGAAAGAAAGCTCCACTGAAGTTTATTTACGGTTTTAATTGTTCTTGCAGTGGTATGAAGACGAGCATTGTCTTACAGAAATCATACAAAACTTTGTCTTCTCTTCCGTTTGTTCCTGATCGCAAATGTAACCTTTAATAGTCTGAACTAATTATAAGACGTTCTGTAAGGAAATCAAAAAAGAGCACCTCTTGAGAATCCCAAAAAGTGTTGCTATCACTTTACGAGCTGCAACGCAGTTTTTGTTACCTTTGGCGTTGGAGATGTGGTGTGACACCACTGCATACTTACGTTTCGACTCAGAAGTAAAATAATGTACCCAGGAGTCATCAGTTTTCACAACTGAGTCCAAAAATGTATTTCCTTCTCTCTCATATCGCAGCACTAAAGAAAAAGCTATTTGAAAACAATTCAACTTGTGTTCTTCCCCAACAAGCGTTGAAATCACCTGGCAATTACCTTACAATATTTTAGCTTGTTTTTTATAATGTTGTCAACACTTTCTACAGTAATTTGTAAATTTTGAGAAGCTGTTATCCGTCTGTCTTGCTGAATAAGGACATTAACTTTTTTTTCGTGTTAAAGATTAACCGAAGTTGCAGATATTCATACAGGAGGATCATTTTCTATACGAGTTTTCCCGTCTCTAAAAGATTTCGACCACTCAAACACCCGAATTTTAAAAAGACATTGACCGCCGTATTGTGCTCGTATCTTGTAAGAATTTCATTCTAAAAAATTTTGATTATTATGCGCTGTTCCACTCTATAATGAACATACCTTTCGGACAAGAAGAAACAATTATAGCTATGGATATTTCAACAACGTTGTTATTTGACCGTAATCTTTTTCTGCCTACATCGGAAGAAGGTCCCACTGAAGTTTGTTTATGGTTTCAATTGTTTTTGCAGTGGAGAAATCAAACTGAACTTTGTCTTCTCTTTCGTTTGTTCCCTATGGCCTCTTTAGCTACATCGCGCAAAAGTGTCGAACAATTGGTCAGTAATTATATGACGTGCTGTAAGGAAGTCAATAAAAGCACTTGAAAATCCCAAAAAATGTTGTTATTTCTTTAACGGGTGATAACACAGTATTTGCTATCTTTGGATTTGGAGATGTGGTGTGACACCACGGCATGCTTGCATGTTTTGATTCAGGAGTAAAATAATGCATTCACGTTTCATCACCTGTCAGAATTGAGTCCAAAAATCCATCACCTACACTTCCATATAGTTGTAGTGAAGAGCAAGCGATTTGCAAACGATTCAACTTGTGTTCTTCAGTCTACGAGCGCGAAATCCACCGGACACTCATCTTACAACACTTTAGCTTGCTTTTCTAACGTCAACATTTTCTATACTAATTTGTAAATTTTTAGAAATATGACGTGCTATTTCTTGCTTTTTAGTGGAATAATGGTATTAACTTATTGTGCATTTTCACGATTAACCGAAGTTGCAGTTCATCGTACATGAGTTATCCCGTCTCTAAACGATTTTGGGCACTCAAACACCCGACCTTTAGAAATACATTGATTGTATTGTGCTCGCAGTTTTGCAAGAATTTCAATAGAATTTACGCTTTCACTTGTAAAAAATGAATTATTATGCGCTAATCCACGCTATAATGAACAGAATTTTCCGACATTGTAACTGTAACTTTCAGAATACCTAATATTGTAGAGAAACAATTGCTGTTGATATGCTAACAAGAGTCTAAGGAACCTTTAATTAATTTAATTTTTGGAATTGTATTCAGGTGAGGTTTTAATTTAAAAATTCTTGGTTAAATTTGAATGCTCCTCGTATAGGGTAACTCGGTAACTATAGGAGATACAAAAAAATGAAAGTCACATTCTTGATCTCTTTTTTGAGACAACTTCACTGGCGGAAACAAAAATTTGCTACCGTCTTTTGTTTTCGAGTTATAAACAAAAGTTCGATTTTTCGACTTTTAGACACATGTGAATATCGTGGTTGTTTGTAAAGTTAGCAGAAAATAACTTTTACATTCTCAAGGCACCTTTTTCTGTATAATCCAGCGGCGTCGGGAAAATTTGAAAAAAAAAGGTGCAATGTCGAGTTATGGCCTAAAGTTGTATTTTTTCAAATGGGAATCATAGTTGGCTATGGTTTAGTTAAAACGGATTTTTTTTTCTCTTTCTAACTATGTATCATATGTCGGGTAACTTTTGATGTGTAAGTCGTTAATAGCGAACATAATATTTTACTAGATTACTTTTGCGTTTTTTTATATTTTACCAAGTAGGCGGGTGACATCTACGATGGTAAACGGAAAAAAATCCAGGAAAAAAATCCATGAAAAAAAATCCAAAGGAAAAGAAATCCAGGGAAATAAAATCCAAACTATAATTATAGTAATTTTTCACATGGTTTATAACATTACGGCCGGTTGCACAAACGCTTTATGAAGTTTACCTTATAGTTACCTACCTTAAAAATAAAATTTTAGGGCAAAAATATTTTGTTACTTAGCTAAATCTGTATTTGGTTATAATGCCCTTGGCTGTAAATTTTGACAATTTAACTATTTATTGATACTAAATCTTTTAATTTAAAAAATCCCTTGTTAAAATTGACAGAGCGTTCACGCAGCACAGCATTTTATTAATAATATAAATATATGTGTATTGGTTAAGAAAATTGGCAAACAAAACACATTATTAGCAAAAAATTATTTAAATAGAAAAAAGAAAAGTAGACAACAATACTGAAAGACAAGAAAGTTGTAGATTAGGTTAGGTTAGGTTAGGTTTGGCTGTTCAGGGACCTCGGTGGTATAGTGCGAGAACGCATTGGCCACTCGAGGTCACAGCAAATGCGGTTGCTCCGTTGGGCGATCGAATCCCGACTGGGGCTACCGCATTTGGTTAGTTAAGTTTAAGGTGCATGTTGCATGAATGTTTAGTGTGTAAGGGACGCCCACAACCCCCTGAAGTAATGCGAAAGCGGTTCCGGGGAGGGGAGGCAGTAGTATGAATGAGTGAGAAAAAAAAAGGTTTGGCTGTTCAAAATTATAATCACTTCATTTTATAGTTTGGATTTTTTTCCTGGATTTTTTTCCTTGGAATTTTTTCCTGGATTTTTTTTCAGGGATTTTTTCCTTGGGTTTTTTTTTCTACAGTCCATCTATGACAGTGTTTATTCGTTTGCAAGTAAATTGCATATTAACGATTTTGTTTCTGTCATAATTACAATTAACTCATTTAATCGTAAAAGTGAAGATGTTTTAGTATAATAAATAGTTAAATTGTCAAAATTTATAGCCAAGGGCATTATAACCAAATACAGATCTATCTAAGTAACAAAATATTTTTGCCCTAAAATTTTATTTTTAAGGTAGGTAACTATAAGGCAAACTTCAGAAAGCGCTTGTGCAACTGGCCGTAATGTTATAAACCATGTGAAAAATTACTATAATTACCTATAGTTTGGATTTTATTTCCCTGGATTTTTTTTCCTTTGGATTTTTTTTCATGGATTTTTTCCTGGATTTTTTTCCGTTTACCATCATAGATGACACCCGCCTACTTGGTAAAATATAAAAAAACGCAAAAAGTAATCTAGTAAAATATTATGTTCCCTATTAAAGACTTACACATCAAAAGTTACCCAACATATGATACATAGTTAGAAAGAGAAAAAAAAATCCGTTTTAACTAAACCATAGCCAACTATGATTCCCATTTGAAAAAATACAACTTTAGGCCATAACTCTACATTGCACCTTTTTTTTTCAAAATTTCTCGACGCCACTGGATTATACAGAAAAAAGTGCCTTGAGAATGTAAAAGTTATTTTCTCCTAACTTTACAAACAACTACGATATTCACATGTGTCTAAAAGTCGAAAAATAGAATTTTTGTTTATAACTCGAAAACAAAAGACGATAGCAAATTTTTGTTTCCGCCAGTGAATTTGTCTCAAAAAAAGAGATCGAGAATGTGACTTCCATTTTTTTTGTATCTCCTACAGTTACCGAGTTACCCTATACAAACATCGAAATTTGCCCACCCTGTACATATGTTTCAATTAGGGTAAGGTTGCCTTAATGGTACCGGTTCGTAAATCGTACCACCACAATTTTTGACAAAAGTATTGCATTATTTCGCCATTTACGATGGTTTTATGAACTTAATTTTGTATAAACCAGGCTTCATAAATTGACAATCTGTCAAATATTCACAAGACGCGTTAATAGATATGGTGAAAATGTCATGTGGTTTGTAGTTTGTAAGCGGATATTGTTCTATCTACAAGGTAATAAAAGCGTTTGTTGCTTTAGTGCAGAAATGCATTGAATAAGGAGTATTTTGCTATAAATTTGATAAGTTCTAAATTCAGCTTCTTAAGGTTAACTGCGTTTTAATTGTTGCAAAGCATGTTACTTAAATCGTACTCGCGTGGAGTTCTCAAAATCGTACCAGTACGATTTAAGCAACTAGTACTTAGTATTTATCAATATAAAATTAGTACCTACCTAGAGCGAGCACCATCTTAGAACAGCATATCACTAAAGTTGCGCAGATCCGAAAGTCGTTCAGTGAACAAAGATCATCAGCAAGACCCTCAACCTTCAATCGGCGGCTTAAGTTATTCAGTGAACACAGAAAAGTCTTTAGAAGATCTACGTATAATTCAGGAGTCTGATTCCAAATCATCAGCCAGTCATTTAACTGGTCCTATTCATCATATAAGCTCTTTACCAACACCAACAAGAAAACATAACTTACGTCTGCAAAAAGGCCCTCAGAATGCAATAGTTTTAACGCCAAGTCCATACAAAAGTGACCTGGAAGTGGCAAAAGAAAAACAAGCTAAAAAAAGAAAGGTCCAGCAAAGAAAGTTCTAGGAAACAAATCCCCAAAAAATAAAAAGGGCATCTCTGCAAAATCAGAACCAAATACTAAGAAAACCTATTTCAGGAAAGTAAAAAAGAATCTGCTGCTGCAGATTCATCATTAATAATAATTGGAGCCAATCAAGATGACTGGTTCTGTTTTCTGTGTGAGGAGTGGTATATAAAAATATGGTTCAATGTGTTACTTGCAAAAAGTGGGTAGACGACACGTGTACACTGTACAGGAATAACATCCACTGCAGTCTCGTACACATGTGATTTGCGCCAATAGGTATTACTTGTAAGTATTACTTCTGAATGTTAGAAGTGCATATTCCTTTTGTATTAATATGGAAACAATATATATTTTATCGTTTGTTTAATAATATTTTTCCCGGAAATACCTACCTATAATAAATACAGTTGTACGATTTAGGCAACCGCTGGTACGATTTAGACAACTGGTCTCCGAAATCGTACCAATTACAAGGTTTTACAGATATTAAAACCAGGGCGACACGTTTATAGTTATAAATTTTAAAAAAGATGTATCTTGTAGCTAAATAACCATTGCATATAGTGTACTATTTACTTTTTGTAAGAATTTTGTTTCTACCTTATAAAAAATAAAAGTGGTACGATTTATGCAACCTTACCCTACATTAACAAGAAGCTCCGCAGAACTTAAGAAGTCGCCGATTATTTTGAGTCTCAATTGCTCTCAATTAATTTGGTCGTTCGGCATAAACTATAGATTTTTGTTGTTAAAAAAAAATCCAATTAATTCAGGTCCGGAGATCAATCATACCCCCTGGTGAAATTAAATATTGTTAGATAATTCCCCGTCTTGTTCAAGAGCAAAAACAATTTGGTTAACTAAAAATTCTAAATACTTTTGACCTGCTAATCGCACATCCACGCAACACAAACTAAGCAAAATTTGACAACTTTACAAAACAGTTTACGTTTCTCACATTATTTTTTTCATGAGCTGACAATTGCAAAACACTATTATTCAATATCTCTAGAATGAGTACAAATAAAGGTATCAAACCTTATATCACCGAATTTGCAAAAAAACGTATTTCGGTATATCATACAATACACAGAGTATGTCTTTTAAAATAAAATATTGATATAATTTTCGGCTAAATCAGAAGTTCTTTTAAACCGCGAATACCTACCTTCATTCTATCCCCCATATATCGGAACCTTCATGTAGAAATTTTTGTGGAAATCGCGGTTGCCGTAGAAGAGATATTTGCATTGTTCCGTACTTTTGCCCAACAGTGTATATTAAACATACAATACAAATGGAAGACTTCTCTAAATTAGCGAAAGCTTCCCCTCCAAGTGTGTTAGATAAGGTCCTGACTGTAGAGTAAACACATTGATTAGATAGCAGATAATTGTAGAGTGTATTTATTTATTATAATTTATAGTTCTTCTCTGTGAATTAATTTGATAAACCTAGATTGAATTAAATCCGGATGGCAGTTTCCTGAAATCATTTATTTGACATTTTTGCTTTAAAATGCATCAAGGTCAGGGTGTTAACGTTCGTCAGCGTCAGCTGTAAGCAGCAAGTAGAAAAGTATTTCACTCAACGTTCGCGATTGCCAGCAGATTGACTTTTGCGCCAGTACCACTGCGTTGCCAAAATGGCGAAAAGCTGCGTGAATACGCCCCTACCTTTTTTACTAGCAGCTTTTTCACGAGCTTCAAGTTGCTCTCTGTATGGAGTGTAAAACTTAAGCAGATAATCTACAGAGGGATGAATTCCACGCAGCTTTATTTGCCGTCAGCGTAGGTATTCGGAATGAGATACGAAAATCAATAATCTGTTCGAATTTACTATTTTCTGTAAAAAGTAGATTTGTCAAAGATCTTTTGTCTTTAGGAATTCCTTCTGTCAAACCGTAATCGCCTTGGTTTGCATAATCAGCGAATGCAGCGAACAATTCTTCTGATTACAGCAATGATAAATGTATTCGATAGGTACTATCTAAAAAAGTTAATTATATAGTTTTGAAATTGAAAATTGAAAAACATTCAGTAAAACATTTTCTGTAATGTTTCTTTTAACAATGTATTTTGGTAGTATACAGTTGTCTTGAAATTCTTTAGATAGTAATATACAGAAAAGGGCTAAGAGATACATAAATCAAATTAATCAGAGCTAGGGATCTAATTACAGTAAATTACAATTTAGGCTGTAGAGAATTTTTAATTTTTCTTTTAATAATGACGCAAGCAGCTGCAAAATATGTACGTGAATTAATAAACCGTTTTGGCAAAATCACCCGTGGATTTCTTTCATCCGCATTTACTCTAGTTTTCACTTCACTCATTTTCTATATTTGGCAGGTCAACTTTTGAGAAAAGCGACATTGCGGTTGTCATATTTTCGTCGTTTTATAGGTTTGCGAAACCGTTAAAACATTTACTGGAAAACATTTCCATGATCAAAATCTACTCTGTTATCGGTTTTCCGGATTCATATCCTGAATTAACTTCAACATTGAACTCCTGACCTTTACAGTAGTATACTCGAACTTTGATTTAACTTAGATATCGCTCCGGAACGAAAGCATTCCAAGGATACGTATTCGTTTTCCAGGCATACGTTTACGTAAAATTACATCGCTGTCTTTTGAAACAATTTAAAGGATTGGATAAAATATAATCTTGAAATATTATACTAAGACGCACAAAGAACAAAACTGGTAGGTACTTTAAAAAGTGGCAAATGAGAGGAAACTCTCTTCAAATTTAATCAAAATCAAAAAAGCTTAGGTTTATATGTTACAATTACCAGATAGTAGGTACGCGCAAGCGCGACGCCCCAATCACATCATAAGAAGAAAGTCAGATTTTCGATTATTTCGTAATTTATCGATATACATGCAGAAATAGTTTTTCTGTACTAATTGTATTCATATATTTATTATAATTTATATTTTGTAGACCCTTGTCCAATACATTATGTATACGGTTAGTGCTTTCCAAGAACTGGGTTCATTAGTCGCAGAGGGATACTGTTAGGAAGAATTGAAGATTAGGGCAATTAGTAAGTCAGACTAGGGGTTCTCAGACAAGCGTGAAGTTCACGCGTTCGGGATAAGTTATTAACAATATGTGTGTTGCCTAATCGTTGAATGTAAACGATGTTTAGGTAGGTATTTGCTACTTATGAGGTGGTGTAGATTAGCTGTGTGCTGTAGTCGTTATTCTATGAAGATTATCGTGTTATTCTGCTTAGGGGTTTACAAGCTCGCCAAAGTGCCTGGGGGTTGTGTACTCGCGCAGGTTCTGCTTGAAGCTGCTTAATGCTGAGCGGGTCGGTCATTCTGCGTGGTCATTTAACATGACCTCGATCTAGTTGAGTGAAACGGGACTATCTTTAATATCTGTTATGAGCATTAACAGTAATGTTGTATGTTAATAAAATGTATATATTTATACCGTAACAAACCACTTCAACAATATATCAACAGCACCAATTTCTATTTATGATCGCCTGAGTATTTTTATTAATTTTGGTGGTCGACTAATTCATGTTACGGTAATTTAGAGTTTAGGCCACGTATGACCTGCTAAGGGACACAAAGCACCCACCTTTAAACTACTCCGATTTATTACGTAAAATAAACGTATTACATTTTATTGTTGTAATTTCCTGTAACAATATCAGCAGCATATTGTCCTTCCGGACATCGTCCCAACCCAGAAAGCCTGGAAGAATACTTTAAAACACTTGGTAACAGATTTCTGGCTGGCGACTTCAATGCGAAACACCCCCACCACTGGGGTTCCACCTACCCCTAGAGGTCGCATTCTATTGTCTATCATGCATCAATATCATCTTGCTCACCTATCTACCTATCAGCCCACCTACTGGCCAACGGATATCAATAAAATCCCCGACCTGCTCGACTTCTTCATGATTAAAAATATACCACTAGGCTACTTAAAAGTTGCGTCGAGATCTGACTTATCTTCGGACCGCAGCCCGATAATAGCAACTATGAGCACCTTATTAATAAAAATAACTAAACCAATCGCAAAAACAAACTGGGACTACTTCAAAGAAATATTAGAAGATCAACTAGATACTAATATCCCACTAAAAACAACATGTGAGAATGAAAATGCAGTGGAAAAATTAACACAGTCAATACAAATGGCTGCTACTAGAGCTACACCACAATATCAGAAAGAACAGATCAATCTAGCTGGTCTGTAGATATTAAGCAAAAAATTGCTGAAAAACGACGTCTACGAAGAGCTTGGCAGATTAGTAGATCACCTAATGACAAATGCAGGCTCAACACAGCTACTGGGGAGTTAAAAGATATGATCAAAGAATCGAAAAACAACTACATTGACGAATGCCTTAAAGGACTGTCCGCCGCAGAGAATACGGATTACTTACTCACTCTGGAAAGCCATCCGTCGTCTTAATAGGCCTAAACAACACGTACCTCCAATTCGAAACAAAGACGGATCATGGGCCCGTACCGATATGAGCAAAGCTGAAGCATTTGCTACTCATCTCCAGGAAGTATTCCAGCAACTACCATCCGATGACGAAGACAGTGATATCAAAAATTACCTATCAGCCCCTTTTCAGCTGTCGCTCCCAATTAAACCTTTCTCTCTCGTTGAAGTGGAAACAATGATCGCTACAAGAACAAACTGCAAAAATCTCCTGGCTATGATCTTATCACTGGGCGAATACTGAAGGAGCTGCCCCCCAAAGCAATCAGGCTAACTCTGCTAATCTTCAACAGCATTCTACGAACAGGAATTTTTTCAGTTCAGTGGAAAGTGCCCTAGTGGTTCTTATCCAGAAGCCCGGAAAACCGATGAACGATCCAACTTCCTACAGACCAGTAAGTTTGCTACCACTGTTCTCAAAACTTTTTGAACGATTATTACTCAAAAGACTCTCTCCAATCTTCGAAGATGGAAACCTAATACCCGATCACCAATTCGGCTTTCGGAGTACACATTCCACAATTGAGCAAATACATAGAGTAGTAGACACCATCAATACTGCCTTCGAAGATAAGAACTACTGTTCTGCCGTCTTTCTTGACGTTAGCCAGGCCTTTGATAAGGTCTGACATAGGGGTCTGTTATTCAAATTAAAACGGGCAATTCCACACCCTTACTACTGAAATCACATCCTGAAATCCTATCTAGAAGACCATTCCAAGCGAAGTTTGGAGAAGCGGTCTCGTAACTATATTCTATCAATTCCGGAGTCCCTCAGGGAAGCGTCCTGGGGCCGGTCTTATATGTTTTGTACACGGCCGACATACCCACAAGCTCCAACACAAGTACTGCAACTTATGCTGACGATACGGCAATCCTCGTTACCCATCATGATCCCGACACAGCCGCCCGAACTTTACAACAGAACTTAAATTCTATCTGCAGATGGTTCAAAAAGTGGCGCTTTAAAATAAACAGCCAAAAGTCGGCGCAAATTACTTTCACTAAACGAAGAGTTATCGTTCCGGAGATAACGATAAATGACAGCTCTGCCGCGGACAGACTGCTTGAAGTATTTAGGCATTCTCCTCGACAAAACCTTAACATGGAGAACTCATATCTGGACGAAGAGAAAACACCTCAGTTTAAAACTAAAGAATTATGACTGGTTACTCGACCTGAACTCGAAGTTATAGCTGTCTAATAAACTACTGATTTACAAAACTGTAATAAAACCAATATGGAGCTGTGGGATTCAGCTTTGGGGCACCGTGTCGAACTCCAACATTGAAATCCTCGAACGTTTCCAATCGAAGATTCTTCGTACAATCAGTAACGCACCCTATTACATCCCTAATAAAGAAACACGGAAAGACTTGAATGTGAAACCAGTTAAAGAAGAAATAGTGAAGTACAGCGACAAATATCTGCAGCGATTGGAAATGCATCCCAATCCTCTTGCATTGACTTTGCTTGACAATAGTGATCAAGTGCCTAGACTAAAACGCTTCAAATCATTGGACCTCCCTCACCGATTTTAACACTAGCACTAGTACCTAATATATACAATAATTGTAAGAGAATTCATAAGGAGAAACGGCAATGGGCGTTTACTCTACATATAAATTATCACTGTAATTGTACTACTTTAAATCTGATTTGCTTATTGTTGTTATCATGATAGATTGCAAATAAATTTCAAACAGAAAAAAAATTGTTCTAATTGAGATCATATTTAACAATACATAGTATGATAATCTAAGAAAGAAAGGAAATAACGTGATATGTAACAGGCAAAATATAATTTCAATAAGCAGTTCAATCAAATATTGTTTTTATAATTCCTTTGATTTTTGGGATGTTGTTGTGCAGCTTTTAACGGAAACGAAAGAGCAAATGAATGTTTTACGGTGATTACACTGTTTATCTATTCGTAATACCACGGAAATTTTTCATCAACATCTTTTAAATGTTTTAAGTTCTTTATAAATGAACGAATAGATAATCGACCATAGAAACCTGCCCAGAAATATTTATTTTAATCTTTTCTGTAGAATATAATAGCAATAACATTACAGTACAATAATTGCAAGATATAATTAGCAAATTAGTAAAATTATAGGAAAAATGTTCAGCAAAAATTACGGGATTCGGCAAAGCATTACTTTTTAACGGTACTGCAGTACACTACAGGATGGTTCACCGAAAACTAAATAGGCTTTCTTCGAAAAACGATCCGAACACGTCATATTCATTTGCCAGGGGGACATAACACCACTATTTCCGTTCACCTATCTTCAACCTCAAAATTGAGGTTTCTTTCATCCTAAACATTTTAAATGGCAAGGAGTATAAAAACATACTATTTGAATGCTCGATGAATTTGCTTTAGAGTAATGTTTCTATTTTTGGATTCTGAGCATTAGTTCTCGCGGAAATGCATTCCAAAGTTTGAGGGTAGTAAATAAATGCTCGAAATGAGCACCACTAGCGTCCATAGAGATATAAAGGTTCTGTTTAAAATGTCGTCGCATATTCTGAAGCATATGTGGAGTTATTATTCGTTGATTATACGGTTTCGTAAATTTTGCATAGGGTTGGGTTGCGTAAATTTTACTATGTGGATGACCCCGCAAAAATAAATTTTCTTCTTCTTCGAGTACCGTATCCGCTTAGCGAACGTTGGCAATCATGTTGGCTATTATTACTTTATTGGCTGCTACTCTGAAAAGTGATCCTGTCGTTTGTCCAAAATATTGCCTCAGATTTTTCAGTGATGAGGTTCTTCTTCTTCCAGGGCCCCGTTTGCTATCAATCTTCCCTTGTATAATTAGATACAAGATGTTATATTATTCCGGATGTCTTATTATGTGTCCTAAGAATACTAATATTCTTATTTTAATCGTCCGAATAAATTATTTCTTCACAGGGTGAGATGAGGATCCAAGCTGTAGTGTAAGCGACTCGTCTAGGTGACCTCCCCCAAGATCAAAGGTCGGAAAGTGGCAGCTGGCTTCCCAATACCGAATACAGACTGAATCAAGGAGATTGGAATGCCTGTGTGTATTGGGGACCGAACGGCGCAGTGGAAAACACGCAAATGGCGTTTGCACAGCGGTGTAGAACGGAAAACCACTACACTATGTTTTCCCAGGATAATCATGATAATGGCTGCAAATCTAAAAGAAGTCTAGCGGAGATAAATCTGGCGATGTAGCGACTCATTCAGTAGCGTTTTTTCTTCCAATTCATTGACTCGGAAACTTTCGATCCAAATATTGTCGAACAACCAATTCGGAGGAACTCCGTCCTGTTGGAATGTCAAATGATCTTCGAGGTAATGATCATCATTGTCTATAATATCAGTTAACATTGAATCAATGTTGCCTTTTAACAATTACAAGTACATCTGTCCAGTCAAATTACCAGAAAAAAATGACCAACGATCACTAAAAATGCCCGCCCAAACACTTAATTTTTCGGGGGTGTTGAATATGTGTTTCGTGATTAGAATCTGACCAATAGCGAGAATTATGGTCATTGTACCATTTATGAAAAAAGTGCATTCGTCGGAAAAAGAGCCGCCAAGAAGAAAATTTGGATTATTTATCGCCCGTTCACTTATAGTCAAAATTGCAAACAGGATCGCCAACAACGTGACCCAGAACCGCGACTGCCACCGGTTCATTTCTTACCGGATTTTCAGCATTTCGCTTTTATTAGCGACAGACCCGGTCTCCCGAAATTTTCTCACTCATTTCAAGACATACTTGCGATTTACATCCTTATCTGCATCTTGCTGCTTGAACAATTCGGTGCTTCTACTGGTACATTAACTATTTCCAAAGAAAAACGCAATTCAACTCTGAAATCGAATAAATCATTTTAAATGTTCAAAGAAAACAACGGCGTGACGCTGACGTAAAAAACAATCAAGTATTTACGCCAACGCATGGTAAACCAATGCCTTCTAATCATTCCATAAATGCTCCAGAACATTTACTACCCTGAAATTTTGGACTGCATTTCTGAGGGAACTAATGCTCGGAATCCAAAAATAAAAACACTACTTTAAAGCAAATTCATCGAGCTTTCAAATGACTAACGAAAATAAGCGTATTATACGTCCCCCTGGCAAATTTTACGTGTTCGGGCGTTTTCCAAAACACGCCTGTTTCGTTTTCGGTGAGCCACCCTGTATAGGTATGTAAACATAAAAATCAAATATGAAGAAATAAAAAAATATGGAAAAATGAAATGTTTAATGCATGGGCTAGTTAAACCTACAACAATCCTTTTGAAATATCAAATTTGAATAACAACCGTAGTCTTCTAGGTCTTTTTTTGTTATATAGGCCGTATAATGGAAGTAAACTTATGAAATACTTTTTTTGTTTACTGGTAATATTTTCAGGTCAGTAATCCCTGTAAGAATGCATCTTCAGTGTCCTTCCGCTTGCACAGGTCTGTACTAAGCATCCGGGTCAAATACACTTTGGAAGCACTTAGAAAATTTGAAAGTTGCCCTATATCCCCTCTACCCTATTCACCATCCATGTGGGCAGAATGGATTACAGTTAGTTTATCTAATTCCAAAAGTTTGCAGTAGAACTTTTGTAGTTGTACATATTGTTTCTATGTTTGATTCAATTGATAGCATATGCTGTTCACAGCGAAAGTGGTAGCAATCTGTTATGGTAATCGTCCAAAATCTATAGATTTGATTCTTTTCTTTCTATTGCGAATAGTTCAAAGTACAACACCCACGTGAAGCACTAGTCAATATTCGACATTTGCATCTGTTTGTTATGCCATACACGTTTATAATACTGAGCAATATAATTAAACTTATCATTCTGGTAGCTACAAATTTATATGTGAAACAAAAGCGTCGCCTATGGAGAATTCCAACATCACCTGCGTATGGATTGTTATATACACTTTGTTTCATATGAAATGCACCACCCATTAAAAATAAAGTTATGTGTTTGAAACTTTGCTAAAATAACGTTTCATTATTGCGTATGAAATGATCAGGTTTTCATAAAAACAGATTAACAATTATAAGAAAACAATAACAACAAGGAAAACAAAATTAATAATGTGTAACATCGCCATGAACAGCAATGCAAGCATTTACTCGCCGTGGCATGCTTTCTATCAAGTGGGCTATGTTCCCCTGGGGTATCTCGTTCCATATAACCTCAAGTTGGTGTCTCAGCTCGTCTAAGTTGTTAGGAGCTCTTGGCAATAATCTTAGTCGCCGGTCCATCATGTCCCAAAGATATTCGATCGGCGATAAGTCCGGGGATCGTACAGGCTAGGGCAACATTTGTAATCGTGCTTGTTGGAGGTACGTTCTGGTAATGTTTGCAGTGTGTGAACGTGCGTTATCCTGTTGGAAAATACCGTTTGGTAACGTCTGCATGAATGGTATTAACACCGGTTCCAGGACATTATGAATATAGCGATGAGCATTTAAAGTGCCTGGGACGAACACAAGAGGTGATCTTCTATTGAAACAAATCGCACCCCAAACCACAACTCCAGGTGTTAAAGCTGTATGGTGTCTTTCTTATCTTCCTACGGCCGACATTTGCCCACAAGCGAAATCTTGATTAGTCACTGAAGACAATGTCGTCCCATTGCTGATTCCAATGCTGCTGCTCTTGACACCAAGCAAGCCTAACCGCCTTGTGATGTGCAGTTAAAGGGAGCCGTTGGAACGGACGGTAGGATTTCAGTCCAAAAGAAGAGATTCTTCTGTAAATTGTTGTCTTTGACACGCGGCGGTGAAGAGCTCGCATCCAGTCTACAGCAACATACCTTGTTGTTTGAAAGCGGTCTCGTGTAGCAATTCTTCGAAGAAGTCGATCTTCATGAACTTTGCTGCTACGTGGAGGTCTACCAGCTGGACGATGTGGCTGAATGCCTTCTTCTGACTAAGCAGACCATATTCGTGCAACTGTAATGTGATCCCGATTTACCCTTCTACCAATTTCACGAAAAGAAAGTCCAGCTTCTTTCATGCCGATAATTCGACCTCTATCAAAATCGGAAATGTGTTTAAAATTTCTACGTTGTCTTACTAGAGTCATTTTAAAGCATTAATTCTGTCACAAAATGTAACAAAATCTTGAAACAAGTATTAATGTTTACTAGATATTGTTTTGTTTCTAAGCAACAAGTTGATGGGAGACAGTAGACGAACACCACAACCACTTGATTTTATGATTTTAATAGAAATAGTGATCATTTGATACGCAATAATAAAACATTATTTTAGCAAATTTTCAAACACGTAGCATTATTTTTAATGGGTGGTGCATTTCATATGAAACTGAGCATATGTTAGAATAAATAAATATTGGTTTGGGATTTGTAAAGCAAATAAAGCGAGCTGTAATTATCGTGAATTTTATATTTTATAAAGCTTTGATATAGAAAGGTGTTAAAATAGTCTGTATTATATTGAAAACTGAAGCTTATACAGGGTGTCACAGAACTGAGAATCTAGCTTGGGATTTTATACAGGAGGATAAAACAAATCGAAAATTAAGAGTGGAATTTTTTCAGATTGTCCTTCGTTAACGAGTTCTTATTAAAAGAATAAATAATAAGATGTATCGTACCCCAATTAGTTGTGTAACATAATTGAATTAGGTGGCTATGGCGAGGTTAAACATTTGTGAATCGTATATTACATAATAATATAATTGGTCCACACCGTCTATGTAACCGATTTAATTCAACCTAGTAGCTTTGATTTTTATTTTTTTATGAAGATAAACTACCTGCCAAGGAAGTTCCATTAGCAGTTAGATTAAATTGCTGGTTCCAACATGATGGTGCACCGTCACATTATGGAATACTAATAAGAAATTTCCCTGAGAGATGGATTGGCAGAGGTGGATCTGTACCATGGCGTCCTAGATCACCGGATCTCAATCCGTTAGATTTTCTTTTCTTGAAAGAAAACCTGTTGTGAATTTGAAGATGTAGCTCCTATTCACGCTGCTGTGGCGTCGATAAACGAAAATATACTACAGGAAGGTTCGTGCTTATATGATAATGCGTGCGAATGTTTGTCTTGATGTAGGAGACAACCCATTTGAACACATTTTGTGACAACAGATGTGGACAATATTTTTTTGCCAATATTATTAGTTTTTTAAAAAGTTTAATTTATATTTTAAATTTTCGTTTGTTTTATCTATAACTCGACAACGAAGGATAATCGGAAAAATTGCCACATTTAATTTTTGATTTGTTTTAGTCCTCTGAATCGAATTGCAAAAATACAGGCGTCATTATTGAGACACTCTGTATATACTTAAATATTTCAAATATTTTATAATCATTCTATATGAAATAAGGCAGGAGGTACTTGATATAACACTTGCGTCTCCCCTACTCACCCTTAAAAACTGGCACGTTTCCCGCGATGCCCCCCTGCCGTATCATAGACATATCATATTCGACTTAAAGGTTACGGGAAAACTCAACGAAGAAGTAAGAATCCCCAAAACAACAGACTGGTGCCTTTATGAAAAGCATATCAGAGCGGAACTGGACGGTCTTAACACCGAGGTAGATACAGTAGAGAATCTTGAAGCAGCCTCAACAAATCTACATAATCTCATACACAAAGCTTATGAAATAAACTGCCCCCTAAAAAACCAAAGGGTCACACGTAAGGTGCCTTGGCGGAACAGAGAGCTCGAAGCTTTACGCTCTGAAACAAGGAGGCTATTTAATAAAGCCAAGAAACAGAAGCGTCAAGAGCCATGGGACCAATACAGCGAGGCCCTCACAAAATATAACCTGGAAATCAGGAGGTCGAAAAGGAGGACATGGCGTAGCTTCTGCGAAGTGATAAATGATACCCCTACAGCGGCACGCCTACAAAAGTCCTTGCAGAAGACCACACAAATGACATTGGCCATCTGCAGAAGGCGGATGGGCTCTTCACTGAGAGCATCAGGGAAACGTTGGAGCTACTACTAAGCACCCACTTCCCAGGCTCTCACACTCATAGTTCGGACGAACTGCAAACTATACAAGGCTAGCTTCTGCCTTGGCTATATACCTAAAAAGTGGAGAGAGGTTAATGTAGTGTTTATACCCAAGGGAGGTGGACGTTCTAACACCCAGCCCAAGGCGTAGAGACCTATAAGCTTCACCTCTTTCCTTGTGAAAGGAATGGAAAAGGTACTTGACCAATACCTAAGAAGTGAAGTACCTCCAAACTGACCACTTCACCCCAACCAACATGCCTACAAAAAGGCAAAATCGACTACAACGGCTCTCCACAGTCTAGTAAATGGGCTGGAGAAGACGTACGTGGCAAAAGAAATAGCTCTCTGTGCTTTCGCAGACATAGAGGGTGCCTTTGACAACACCTCCTTCGAATCTATAGAAAGAGCTGCCACGGAGAAGGGCTTCGATCCTTCTACTATCAAATGGATAAAAGCCATGCTTGAAAGTAGAAAAATAACAGCAAAGCTGGGAGGGAAAGCAGTTACCATTACGGCTGCCAGAGGCTGCCCCCAAGGTGGGGTTCTGTCGCCTCTCCTGTGGTCTGTGGTGGTCGACGACCTCCTCAACATGCTAACACAAAACGACTTCGAATTACAGGGGTACGCCGACGACCTGGTAGTAGTAGTCCGTGGAAAATTTGACTCAGTAGTGTCATAACGCATGCAGAAAGCTCTAGATACCATTCAGAGTTGGTGTCGAGATCAAGGCTTAAGCATAAACCCAATAAAAACCGTAATCGTCCCATTTATTAGACGTAGGAAGCTGAACCTAAAAGCTCCCATGCTAGAAGGGGCGATTATAGACTTCAGTAATGAAGTCAAATACTTAGGAGTTACACTAGACCAGAAGTTGACGTGGAACTCACACATTGATAAACTGCAGAAGAAGGCAGTTCTAGCATCCCTAGCATGCCGTCGGCTGGTAGGAAGAAACTGGGGGCTAAAACCAGCAATGATCTATTGGTCATACGTGGCTATAATAAGACGCATGGTCACCTACGCAGCAGTCGTATGATGGCCAAAAACAAAACAGATCACCACTCAGTTACAGCTAGAGAAGATACAACGTCTCGCCTGTCTGAGTATAACAGGTGCAATGAGCAGCTGTCCAACTGCAGCAATAGAGACCATGTTAGGACTAACGCCCCTACAACTTTAGGTGAAAAAGGAGGCAATGCTACATGCGCTCACGCTTGCAAGGACAAATAAATTCAAATCAGGAGACCTGACGGGCTACTTAGGTATTCTAAGTCTCGCTCACCTAGAGCAAACGGCCTACACCGTATCGGATTTTATGCCAATAAAATACAACATCGACCAACCTTTTATAGTAACCATCACAGACCGGGAAGTGTGGTCCTCGGGAGCACCATCCTTTAAGAAAGGATCCCTCCAGTGGTATACAGATGGTTCGAAGATGGAAGGAGGAGGAACTGGAGCGGGGGTCTACGGACCCGGCTGCCGCATTTCCGAACCCCTCGGTGCCGTAACTACCATCTTCCAAGCTGAGGTTTATGCCATAAACCTTTGCACAAAGATAAACCTAAGGAAGGGATATAAAGGTGCAACAATTGACATCCTCTCAGACAGCCAGGCAGCAATAAAGGCTTTAAAGGCCCTCATTTGCGAGTCGAAACTAGTCTGGGAGTGCCTGAACAACCTCAAACAACTGGCAAACAGAAACCACGTTACCTTGTGGTGGGTGTCAGGGCATGAGGGCATACCAGGCAATGAAAAGGACGACGAACTCGCAAAACGCGGAGCATCGACGCCATTCACTTGGCCTGAACCTTGCTGTGGAATACAGAAAAGCCACATAAAACAGGCGGTCAAACTATGGGAGGAACAATAGAAATCCTCATACTGGCAGAATATTCCAGGACAACGTCAGGCAAAACAGTTCATCACTGTTTCGCAAAATAAAGCAAAATTGCTTTGTCCCTCAGCAAGATGGAATTGAAAACCATCACTGGCCTATTAACAGGCCACACAACGCTAAAATACCATCTTTTTAAGATTGGTAAAGCTGAGGATCAAATCGGCCGCTTATGCAACGAGGCAGCGGAAACGGCAGAACACATTCTATGCGCATGGAATGCTGCCTGTCGACGCAGACAAAAAATTTTCGGAAAGGCAACCATGACATCTAACGAAATAAGCGACTCGAAGTCCAGAGACATTATAGGGTTCATCAACAGCCTACAACTTCTCTAACAAAGAAAGGGCTCATAAGTTACAAAATAACCACTAAGGGTCGAAGTGACGGAAGGCATATAAAGGCCAAAGCCCTAACATCTAATAATAATAATAATATCAAATAAGTTAATTACTAGAAAAAATATAGCATACGCGTTGGTTCATCAAGAAATTCGGCCAGAAACAATTTTTTTCAAATTACAAAAATTATGTAACGTCAATTATAACAGAAAATTTCGGCATTATACAGGGTGACATAATAATGCGATTTTGTTTCCTAATGTCTTAATTATAGCAGCTTGGAGAAAACTTTAAATACAGAAGTTGTTTGTTTGATTACTATGCATAATTTAAAATTATTTCTGACTATACAGGGTTTTTTGTTTTAGTGGGACAACGGACAACCTCTTTATTTTAAATAGAACATCCTATATATTACTACATTTTTGAATTTCTTATTTTTTAATCATTACAACATTAAAGGTATCTATCGCTAATGGTTTTGGAAATAATTAACTTTCGCTTAAATTAAAAAAAAATGACGCTCTATCTTTAACAGTTGGTATCTAAAGAACGACAAACAATTTTTCAAATAAGTGTTATATTGTTTAGAATTTAAATATCTATTACAAGATGTTTCTAATTTACAACCATATTCAATAAAATCCAAATTTTAATATTTAATTTTTTTAAACGGGACACCGTATATTTTGACATTTTTGAGTTTGTCGTTCAATGACCTTTCAACGTATATGCCATTTTATACGACTTGCGCTTTTCGTTTTGAAAATACTGTATATATAATTTTATTTTGTTTAAAAAAATATATTAGTGAATATACGATTTTATAAAAGATGTGTTATTTACTGATATTGAAAGCTACAAATATTTGTATGTTTTAAGGCGCTTTTTAGAACAAAACCGAAATTAAAAAAAGAGCAACGAATCATCAGGCTTCCGTTAAAATAATTGCTAATTGGCAATAAACTAGCATTTTTGTAGGATTATTGGCTGTTTAGTTGAAAATTCAGTTATACAAGTGGGTGTAACATGAAGTTTTCAGAAGATGAAATGGTTGATATGGTATTCATATTGGGGGAGTGCCAAAGATATTTATGTTCCAGAGTTTATGCTGAACGTTTCCCAGACCGTTGGCTTTCAAACGATTACCACAAAAATGTCTAAATACAGGCAGTGTTAAATAAGATAGTACTCCACGAAGGAAGTGCACAACTAATGAAGACAACGAATTTGCTAAAATAGCTTCTGTAGTAGAAGATCCGAACTGTAGTACCACAGATATAAGCCACGGAACAGACATAAGCCAGTATTCTGTGTGGAAAATATTGAAAAAGTACCGGTACTATTCCTATCACATTCAACTTCATCAAGAACAGCTTGATCATGACTTTGAACGTCGGCTAATGTTTTGCGACTAGGCATCAACAAATAAATGCTCTAGCTCATTTATTTAATTATGTCATTTTCTTCGACGAAGCAACTTTTCATTAACATGAAAATGTGAATCGTCACAACTTCCACTATTATTCAACTGAAAATCCGTCATTTGTAAGAGAAGTGGATTCTCAACGTCGATGGTCCTTAAATGTTTGTAGAGGAATTCTAGGCGAACATGTCGTTGGTCCATATTTTTTGAAGGACACCTAAATGATGATGATTTATTAGCAAATATTCCGTTAAATATTATACAGAACTTATGGTTGCACATTATAATTTGAACGTTAGAAATGTTTTAAACGCTGAATTTCCCAATAAATGGATTGGGAGAGGACGTCTATTGTCTTAGCCGGCAAGGTCCCCCGGCCTAACCAAATTAAATTTCTTTCTGTGGGTGTAAAAGATAAAGTTTACAGAATTCTCCATACTACGAGAGAAGATATGCGAATACAAATTCAACATGCTTTTAGAGACATAAGATCTGCAATATTGAGAAGTATGAACAATTCCTTTAAGCATCGATTAAATTTGTGTGTTCAAGAAAATGGTCGACATATACAACACTACTACCATTTTAAATGTGGTTCTTAATGGATGTTTGCTCATAACACTAAGTATACATACTACGTTAATCAATAGTACTGAGAAGTTATATCCTGTCTTACCTCACTGTTTATTTCGAACGATTGTCAGCAGTGTTTAGAAACGTTATTGTTTGCTATTATTGGTATTGTAACTGTTCAATAAAAAAATGTTTCGATGTTAATATACCTTGTATTTGGTTAGTTGCATATAACTGCTATTTAAAAATGAAACAGGTAAGTCATATAAAATCTTACAAGGTTTGTAATTTGTTGACAGGTAGCAATTGTTTTAACGATGATTCCTTGCTTTTTTGTTTAATTTCGTTTTTGGTCTAAAAAGCGCGTTAAAGCACACAAATATTTGTAGTTAAAATGTCAGTGAATAACTTAACTTTTATAAAATCCTATATGCATTAATATATTTTTTAAATAAAATAAAATTACATTTTATTACCACCTCTTCTGTTTTTCTTCTATTGGCTTTTTAATAATATCTAAATATTTAAATATACAGGGTGTTCCATTTGAAAAAAATGAAATGTTAGGAGTTGAATTTTATTGAATGTGGTTGTAAATTAGGAACATCCTGTATAAGATATTTAAATTCTAAACAATACTATCTGAAAATTCGTTCGTGTAAACTGCAAAATAATTTTGAAAAACTATATGCCGTTCTTTAGATACTAACTGTGAAAGACAGACCGTCATTTTTTCATAATTTAAGAAAAAGTGAATTAGTTCCAAAATCATTAGTAATAGATACCTAAATCCTATATAGTTGCTATAATAAAGACATTAGGAAACAGAATCGCACTATTATGACACCCTGTGTAACGGAATACTAAATTTTAAATTTATAATTAATTTCCATATCTGACTGGTCAGCCGTTGTTCTTCATAACCAAATCGTTAGTCTTCTTGACGTGAAATTTATCACTTTCTCCTTCGCTATCCTTTGTTACAAGTTCTCAATTGGATTCAGGTCTGGCGATTGTGCTGGCCAATTGATCCTCTTGATGTTATTGGTCGTCACCCACGATTTAACCGGCTTTCCTCTATGGCTTGGAGCATTATCGTTTTGGAAACAGGCCTTTTCCACCAGCAGGCATGTACCGTAACAGCGCGCTGCAGCGGTTGGAAGCTTAATTGTTGGAGATGCACATTTGGTGTAAATACTTCACCTAGAAACGTTCTGATATATAGTGTGGAAATTAAGTAGCGGA
Organism: Limonius californicus; assembly: GCA_014611495.1. Classification (NCBI taxonomy): domain Eukaryota; kingdom Metazoa; phylum Arthropoda; class Insecta; order Coleoptera; family Elateridae; genus Limonius; species Limonius californicus. Next base: position 27,067 of record JABXWE010102259.1, read on the forward strand.
TAAATTCGTTAAGGTGTGTGATAGAGAAAAAATCTAAAACTACTACATTACATGTTCAAACTGACGACTCTGCAATCTGCATCAGCTGACAATACCGGAGACGTTCGTAAAATGCAACTTTAAGGTCGTTTTTCTTGAACTGTTTCTTATGTAACCTATTCAAAATTTTACACCGTTGACAACAGATCGGGAATCTCTACCGAAATAAAAATTAAAAAATACAGGTTGTCATTTAAAAAGATATTGATGACGTCGTAACTTTTTCAAAAGTTGATGGAAAAATCTAAAAATAACTTTTTCATATGCCCTGTAATTTAAATCGCTGCACTTCTTTTAAATTTTTATCTCTATCACCCCCCTTAACGGATTGAACGAATTTATCCGCTTCTTAATTTCCATACTGTATGATTAGTGATTTTAAAAATAGGCTCATAGCTAAATGTGATGTGTTTGCTTTTTGGTAAACAGTGGATTGTTCTTGTTCTACATCCACTAAGTCCAAAATAAAGAGCAGTTTGTGTTTGTCTCACACTTCGGGCCATAATTTTGATACTTCGGCGGAGTTAGGACTTCTTGCCAGGCTTGTTTTTCTTAACAAAAGCTTCATCTAGAACTGAGATTTTCTTTGGTGGCCTACTATGCAGTTTGCAGTAAATGTTCCCATATTCCGGTACCTTTCTAATAACTTGAATAACTTCAGATTGACTAAATTTTACTATGGCGGTGATTTCGCTACTGGAAGTGTCTGCTGTATGTTAAATAATTCTTCCAAACCGTTTTTGGTTCGATAATTTCTTTTTGCCATTTTGCAGCTATTGTTGAAATTCAAAGAGCGAATGAATATTTTGAGGTCATTTTTGGTGGTTGATCGATTGTTTTGCTACCAACATTTCGAAATTTGAGACGACGATGTTCGGGAAATCTAAAACCGATAGCAGAGGAAAACACAATTTAGTTTTTATATTATGTTGTATTAAGTTAAATAAATCCTCTTCCGTCGCCTTGGCTGGTAAGAAAAAGTATCAAGTTATAACTTGTGATTTCCTTTATTCATTGCACCATTTATGTAAATCGGGTAGGTATTGCAATAACAGACTTTTAAAATGTTCATAATTTTAGATAACATATTTTGGTACCGTACATCAAGTGAGCCGAAGAGAGCAAATGGAGGGGCTTGGCTTTATGTGAGTTTGAGTGTGTGGAACAATACCTGTAATCAAGTCACGTATTCTAGTCTCAAACAAAGTTACGCTACAACTTAGCAGATCCTTGGGAAGAGCATTGTAATTTGTAAGTAAAAACTAATTGATTAATTATTACGGTTTTAAACAAAGAACAAAACAGGGATTGATGTTTTCTAAAAATGAACAGATAAAACAATGTCTGGAATTTTAAATTATCCCAATTTGTTCTTACTTACGTTAGTTAGGCGCAGTTTAATCGTAAATCTGGGGTTTAATTAATATTGACCAGCACTGGTTGGAGTGAAAGTGGTTCGATTATACGCACAGGGATTTGATATTAGTGAATACAGAATTGTTTGCGGTTTGAATGAAGACACGTTGTTTTATTTTTGTTTGCTGGGTTACTTTCAATCTGTAATAGGAACAAAATGTATTTTTAGAGAAAAGGTGATTTTCGCATCAGTGGGCGTAAGGCGACGGCGAGTGAGTACGACGTAGAGCGCCGTATGGAGGTGTTCATGAATGGAAACGTGAATGAATGTTCTACAAGGGGTAGGGGTTTTATTTCGTACGATGCGAATCATAGATATATTTTTGCAAAATTGATCAGTAGGTATCGCAACATGTAATCTTGTAGTGTTTTATAAGGAATTGCTTAAATAAACAGAGGGAATTTATAATTATCCCCAAAAAAAGGTCTGTTCTGTAGGGAATAATCTTGGGAACAGGGATATTCAATCATTTCCATTCCCAAACCAATTAACACTTAGTCAGAAACTAATTGAATTTAGATTATGGTAGTGATTGTTGATTGTAAACATTTTAGTAATCTTGGGGTTACAACAGTTCCTGCAGTAGTGGGAAGTAGGAGCAAGCATAGCCGCAGCACGAATTGTAGAGCATCCCCAGCGCGTGCGTCCTTCTGCAGCCCGGAGCACCAGCACCGATACCCGGGATCAAGCGCGCGCACCAGGTCCATATTGATCTTGCGTTGCCCTGCATCCTTCCGCGGGCATCCGGCGAGTCGTCTTCAGCGCGCCCCGATTCTACCACTGGTCACAAGTGAAATGATCAGTGTACTAGCGCGAGTGCGGCCTCCTGTGCTCAGCTAGTATCAGGTGCCAGTGTCTGGCTGCTTTGTACTAGGTGGGCGTGTGTCGGGCTCACAAATATGACGGCCAATTCTGGGGGACTATCACGCGAGTCATGAGCAGCCCCGGATCGAGCTAGGATGGCCTCGAGCGAGCGAGCGCTGGCGCTACTGGCCATTGCCTTCCTGCTCATCACGATGCCTCCAGGTAAGACAAACCCTGTACACCAAGGTCATACCCTACAATGGTAATGGTTCTCACACGTACACAAAGGCGTTTGCGTGAAAATTCCCAGAAGCCTCCCCAACGAAAAAAACCTGAATAATACCATCCTTTATTTTTCTCTTAATCAAATCCTACAACTGTTCGGCAATTGCCTTGTAGTGTGCTATATATTGTTCAGTTTATTAAAGGAGAAAGTTGAATCGACTTCGGGATTAGGAAAATTGAGCAATGATTTACAGAAAGTAGAGGTAGTGGGGGGGTTTGTCGAAATTGGTAATGATTTAGGAGCGGAACACGTAACTGAATTATTTTCATTTATAACGGTGTAAACGCGAAAGCTGCAATATTTTTCAATTAAGTGACTAATCACGTGTCAGTTGATGCTGAGTGCTGAAAATTGCATAGGTCTTGGTAATTACACAGAGCTGGGATGCCCCATGTTAAAGCTAATTTACGGTAGCGCTGGTATTGATAAATAAAACAGGACGCGTACCGCCGATTTTCCCCCAAGAAACGTAAAAATTAGCAAGCCAGAAGCGATTTCGCTATTAATAAATCATCGCTGCCGAACTTATTTCACGTTAAGCGCTGAATGACGTCAAATTTATTCGCTTTATATGATTCTATCCTTTACGAATTACGGGTGCTGTTTACGGAGAACAGTTAATTTTCCCTAAAATATCGTCTTCGCAATGCTTCTCTGAATCAATACTGATAGAAAGATACGTTACAATATGTTTAACTGTATTATGTTGTTGAAGTTGTTTGTATATCTATCTGCACGGCAACATTAGGAACCCCGCTTTCAGGGGTTCTCTATTTGTGTTTGTAAAGACTTGCTTATGATATGAAGAGCTTCTGTTGATGAAAAATAAAAGATTGTCTCAAGTTGATTCATCTTCAAATATTCCAAAATCGAACTCCGAAACCGAATTGTATTAAAAAAGAAACACATTTTCAAATTAAGTATTGCACGATATTCAGAGCACATCGATTGTTTTACACGCCCTTTGTAACGTTCATTATATTTTGCAACTTGACAGGACTTTTTTACGCACGAAGAGAACATTGCCTCAGGACTTTTGTTGTACTTTCCTTGTTCCGCACTTGTTTTTGAGATCAAAAATAACTAGGGCGTATACACCATTCTCACAGCGGCGGTTTTGTCAAATATACGGGAAAATAAATTTTCTTTTACGAACAAACACGTAGGCCATAACCCGTGATGTACAGAATCCCGGGTTTTAGTGGATATCAATACATTCCTGATTGAGAATTGCATTATTCTCTTCTAAAAAGTCGAGTGCAATAAAGATTTCGGGTCTATCGGATGGTCTTCCAAATAAAATAGCCTCAGCTCAAAATTTGTTTGAAATTTAGATTTAATTATATCTTCTTTCCGAAGATGTTTAAACGTAGAATTTATGCAATTGTGGTCGACAGCGTGTACTGGAAAACAATTTCTTTGCAGAAGAAATCTTTTATTGTGAGTTATTTCCAATTTACAGTTAAGAAACGGCATGACAGGTTTCAAGTAATAAGTTCTGACAGTGAAAGCATTTAGAAGTTACATTCACATTTATTCTTTAAAATATTGCTTTAGAAGCCAACTACGTTTAAAAAGACGCTGTTGACTTTTTTAGGAAGATCTGTTTTCTCTGTTTATTCTTCCATATCTTCAGACCGTATAATTGATGTAAATAAGACAATGAATAGTAATTTGCTTCTGATGTAAATCTGAATACCTTTTATTTTTCAAAATGTTATTTATTAATGGAAAACCACTTTCAACTTCTCTTTGCGGTTTGGAATATAGATTTAGAGTAAAATTAACAACTAATAAACTTTTCTTTGTTATTGCTTGAAATAGAAAATACATTCATAGAAATTGAAGAAGAGGAATATAGAAAATATATATTTATAAAGAAACATCGCCAAAGTTACTGCCGATACCTGTATTGCTTTTTGCAAATTTCGCTTTCCTATGAATATTTATGGTATCGTTAAATTCAGTATTTCGTCTAAATTGGACAAACCGTTCCGGAGGAAAGAAATTGGTAATCGTTAACTTTTGGCTACTCAAACATCGTTCGTCGCAGTCTGCCGAAAATCAATCTTTAAACATATCAAGTACCTCATCAGAAATAGCTTGCAACCTTCCTTAGTGATTAGGTACACAATTTGCCCTAGATAACGTATTCGCAAGCTTACTATAGGTAATTGAAATTTCGGAAACTTTGGGCTTTGAAAGAGAGGAGAGACAGAGAGGGAGAATAGGAGGTTTTATACAATGGGGCACAAGTTAACTAGTTAGGAAAGCAATTTAAATGTAATTGTTTCATCCTAAAAAAGCTTATTCAACGTAACAGAATGGTTCTGTTGACGTTTTGCATTTACTCTATGTACTAAGTCTTGCCACTTAAAATGAAATAAACCACCATACCAAACCTTTTTCTGTGTTAATTAAAGACGTGAACATGCTTCTTGCTGGTTTTTTAGTAATAACAAACAAACTACAAACCAAAATTGACATAAAAATAATCATTGTTGTAATAGATATATAATTTTGCTTTAGCAAGTTAACGTTAACGTTGATGGAGTCGTACACTTCAACATATTACACAAATGTAAACCCATATAGTGAATCTAATTGATTATTTATTATTTCCTCAGATTCGTACCAGGGGCCCCATGAAAAACGACTGTTAAACAATTTGCTGACTCCCTATAATATTTTGGAGAGACCCGTAGCCAACGAGTCAGAACCTCTGGAAGTGAAGTTCGGCCTAACTTTGCAGCAAATCATTGACGTGGTTAGTATATAACTTTCACTATTGTACCTTGGGTTTTTGAGATACTTTACAATAATAATACAATACCATAATAACTATGAAGAGTATTACTAGTTGTCTGAACGTAGGCAGAACCAAATGGAGTCCCTGTTACGCAGCTTTGTTTCAAAGGAAAATTTTTCGGTAGCAAAATTGTTTGTGTATTATGTTATCAATATATCTTTATACATATACTGTTATTTTGTGAAGCTGTCACTTGTCAGAGTAGGTGTAGATATCGAGAAGAATATCAGTTAAATGATATTGCTCTGTGGAGTTTTGCTCCGCAGTAAGGGTACACAACACCTTGTTGCCTTGTTGTTTTATTATTGTTTTCCCCTGTCTAGGACGAAAAGAATCAGATTCTCACGACAAACGCGTGGTTGAATTTGGTAAGTGCCATGTGGTCCAGCCAGCCTCTCGCAATGTTACAGCAGAGCAAACACTATATGTATGCCCAAATAGATGCAACGTTTGACTGGCATCGTTAGTGTTTGTTTCTGGGCTATGTGGCTATGGACGTATAGCTCCCGTGGCGGACTGGTGGTGTATGAACTAATTCCTCCAAATATATCAAATCAGCACCACCCGTTCGCCGCAGCACATCGGCCGAGCATTTCGGGTCATGAAGACTCGTTATGGTACGGCCGAGTGGTGCGTTGTATGCATGCCTTGTCATGTGACTAACTACCGATGTTTCCCTTTTATTGTTTTACCATAGGACGAGAAGAATCAACTCCTAATAACAAATATTTGGCTTTCTTTGGTAAGTGAAAACCAATTAAATAACTAAATCATTATACACACACGGCAGTTGGTTGGTTGTTCGTTCCTGTATTTTAACTTCTTTGATATTCCTCTTCTAGCTGGTCGAACCCACCCGAATGATGGTGTGCTCCTTTATGAACCTAGTATTTTTGTCTCTTTGGCTGTGTGTCCGTGTCTCACGCCGGTCCTTCTAGCTGCGTATGCCTCCTGTAAAAGTTGGTCATTAGTGTTTGCAGAACATTCAGCATTGCTCGATATCCCTCGTTTTGGTATGGAATGGTGCGCGTGGACCCGGTGCAACCCCGACTCCTTGCCCTAGCGATAGCCCATAGCATAGTCGTAGCCCCATTTTGTATAATACTAGCCATGGTCACTCGATACAGATTATAACATTTGGATGCTCGACCTTGATAATTTTCGCCAAAGTTCGTACATTGTTTTTGATCTTCTACTGCCGTGTGTGTTAGATATTTTAAAACTATATCATATAATTCTGCTTCTTAACTAATCAATTGATTACCAATAATATAGCATTAGGTGCATTTTTGTTTTGGCTCTGGGTTTTTGAGAACGTTTACGTTTTATATTTATCTTTATTTTGTAATAGGCATGTCTTGAATTTCGATTGTATTTGATTCCTTTATTTTGGGACTGGCACCCTAACATCCAATTCTCCTGTTATCCCAGGCCTAGCTTTTGAATCCATCAAAAATCCAGGACGCGATCGGATTTTGTTCTTTTTTCTCTACTAATGACTAAAAATTCCTGTTTTACATTAAACTGAAACATTTCTTTAAAATCGTACACTAAACATGAACCGCTAAAATCAAGTATACTAAAATCGTCCCCTTAGCATGTCACCGATCATACCGCGACGCTTGCTTACAGGCATGCTGACATTTTAGCAAGTCGCCATTACTTCGCAAACCACTCAACGCGTTTTTAAAATTTTTTTTATCATTACGACCAGTACTAATTTTTTTCCAAGTGGTGAGGGAATATGTTCGGCGATGGAATGGCGCAGTTCTATTTAGCATGGTACTATTTAGTGTAGCAGCCGCTGTGCTCACAGCTGTAAATAGCTTGCACTGGATGTTGTGCTTCTGGCCTTCAAAACAGTTTATGGATTCCTTTATATAATATTCCATAGCCATTGTTATATCATTATTTTTCATTATTAGAAGGAGTCCAGAAAACTCTGTGTATTTAGTAATTACTTATGTGTGTAGAATCCTTATTGTGTCACTAATATGTGGGGTATCGAATTATCTGCTTTCAATACAATACTATGTATCCTATGATATTTTAAGACATTTGTAGAAAACATCTACAACTCTAAACTTGATTGCTTTCTACATAGGAGTGGAATGATTACAATCTGCGATGGAACGAATCCGAATATGGAGGAGTCAAAGATTTAAGAATAACTCCCAATAAACTATGGAAGCCGGATGTATTAATGTACAACAGGTAACAAGTTAAGTGGAGTGCCTGTCATAGAAGTACCTCTATGGTTCATTGTATGCATTATGTAAAGTTTTATAACTTAATGTCTCTATTTGTTTGGACAACAAACGTATATGCATATTCAGGTTGCATGAAATAGTACTAAACACATGTTTTGTAAATTTGTACTGTTAACAGTTATAAGAATAGATTTGAGCATGACTAAATCAACATTTTATGAAGCATGCGTTTGATATATTTTCTAAAAATTAATATTAGCAATGTCATAGAGTCATTAATTGTCTTCCGTTTGTATCGACAGACGAACTTGAAAAAAATTATAATTTAGTTGTAAAGTTGTATTTTGTATGCTTTTTCAAACATCACACCTACTGTTTAAATTTGGTCTTGCCATTACAACTTGCTTGTATATTGCTTGATATGCTTTTTATTTAAATTGAAAAAAAAAAAGGTAAAATAGCTAAGTAGTTAATCTTTGAGCATTTTAGAAGTACACTATTAAAGTAGTCAATATTTTTACTATACAAAACACTATTCCGTTAATAGCATTCTTTGTAACTTTTGAAATTAACAGTACTCGAGGAAATGGTAAGACTTTAGGTACCATATAAGTTTGTACCTTTCAGAATAGCTAAGAAAAAATTTTCTATTTTTCCTTGGTTTCTCACGAGGTAAGCCCTTTATTCAACTCAGTTATAATCCTTGCATATTGTTGGAGTACTTACTCACCTCTGCAATATCCTGTTGTATGTATTCTATACTTAAAGTGCCAAAGTGAGTTGTTGCATTTAAATTACAGCATTAAGCTAAATAGTTTATTACATGCGCTACCTTAGAATGATTACATCTAGATTGATATAGAGGTTATCAGGTTGTTTGACAAAGCATACAAATTGAATGCTTCAGCAGTGTGTATGTTACGAATGTTAGGTGGGAAGTACACAGACAGCTAGCCGTTGCTGTCGGCCACAGCTGCTTCCGGCCTTCTGGAGTCGAATTCGGACTGATACGGCAAGCTGTTTTGTTATTTTGATTTTCTGCACATGGCTACGCAAATTTTGTTCAAAATATTTTCGTTAATTAATTTCAGTTTCATGCATTATGTGGCTGGTAGCAGATTCAATATTCGACTCTTGTTGGGCCGGAACGTCCCCGAAAACTCTCTCTATAACAGCACTCGCACTAAAATTTAAAAATATAAATGTAATCAACTGATAAACAGACTTTAATTAAATAATGATATAAAATATATCGATAATAACAGACAGTTTACTAAACAGAAACGGTGTATTAAATGATATGTTATAAAAACAATGCTTACCGTATGTAAGCTTGTCATTAAATAATATATGTTTTAAAATGTATAACTTATTTTAATAAAATAATTAAATTCTTTAAATATACTGCCATTAGTATGGTGTTAACTTCAACGTACCCAGGAGCTAATGATACAAGATGAAATAGTGGATTTTTCTTAAGTCTGCACTAAAAATGGGAGGGTAGTTCGAAGGGGCAGTGCCATTATACGTTCTGCAGTAAATATGAACAGACCTAGCTGTTTCCTGTTGTACGATGTCGATGTTGGATGGCTGTTGCATGCGATAATGTTGAGCCGCGCGTGCCTCGCTGTCGCGGTCCATTTTAACGATCTGTGTTGTTACGAAGTGCTGATGAGGGTTTCGACGGGACTTTCCAAACAAACGTTGTGGTCAAACATAACGGCAGCTGCTTGTACGTCCCTCCGGGTATCTTCAAGAGCACATGCAAGATAGACATTACGTGGTTCCCATTCGATGACCAACACTGTGACATGAAGTTTGGTAGTTGGACCTATGACGGCAACCAGGTATTGCTGTAATAGTTTACAGTTTTTAGTTCTATATTAGGTACATGTTATATACTGTAGTGCACATCCCACATTTATAAAAATTTTGCGTGGAATTCTTTTGGGATCTGAATCTCTCTTTTGACTCCCTGTGCTTAGTTCTTGTGTTTAGATGTAGTGCACTGTTTGCCGTTTGATGAATACTCTATGTGCAGAGTCTTGGCCGTCTATGACCGTTGTCGATAACTTCTTGGCTTCCATGTTGGCATCGTGCCTTCATCGAATGGTCTTACCGACTTTTCGTCTCTGATTGCAAAGAACACTTTCAAAGTTGGTTTCTATAAAAGACAACTCGCAAGGCATTTGTCTTCCAGATTAATCTTTGAAGATGTTTTTTTTTTAATTGGAGACGACACCACGGTAATCTCACTTCTGATAAAAGCTCCAACCTAGAAATCACGAAGATACGGTGTAAATATATTCACCATGAAAAGTTAAGAAGCGAACATTTGTTAATTTTTGTATTTATTTAACCCTTATACCGAAACGAATACACTTAAAATGGTTGTTTGGTTGGAACAATACTGTTACTAACTCTAAACCGTTACGACATCTCTTTTATGTGATTTTGATTAAAACGTTAAGTTACATACAAACGCATTAAAGAACATATGGATCTTGTATTTAATGGTGAGCTTTCACAAGGAGATGTATTTTGTATAAACATCCTTTGAATAATTTATAAATATGAAAACAAATTAAGTACGATTCCCCCTCAAACAGGAAACAGATCACCTTAATGTATCTAATATAGATGCAAGTGAGACCCAGTTTGTCCTATTTTATGATAACCCTTGCATAAATAGGTACTTATTTGCATGTAAAATAGCGGTTTGATGTGATGGTGAGTATTAGCTCACATTACAAGTGTAAGTTTTCGTAGCTGGACCTTGTATTGAATTCAGAGGACGGTGGTGATTTGTCGGATTTCATCACAAATGGCGAATGGTACCTTATTGGTAAGACGATGAGGATTAGCTTGTGAAGAATGCTAAAGGTGATTATTGTAGGTATGCCCGGCAAGAAGAACACCATAGTGTATCAGTGCTGTCCTGAACCGTATGTGGATGTGACATTTACAATCCAAATTCGAAGGCGCACGCTTTACTACTTTTTCAATTTGATAGTTCCTTGCGTGCTCATTTCCTCCATGGCGCTATTGGGCTTTACGCTGCCACCTGACTCTGGCGAGAAGCTCACATTAGGTACATGCTAGTATGTCGCATTGTGTATTTTGCACTCCTGTGTTGTGTGAGTGCCGCTTGAGAACACTGGCTATGCTAGATCACTCGCATTGCGCAGTGTCATCACATACACGCCACGCGGCTATACACATTACATAACATTACATTACAAGACATAATTAATATACACACACATGACACACGTCCACGTCGAGCGGCGGTTCCAGCGCGCCTGACATGCCATGACGGACACAACACGTTCAAAATTCAAAATCTTCATTTCAGGTGTCACCATTCTTCTTTCATTGACTGTATTTCTCAACCTAGTAGCTGAAAAGATTCCAACTACGTCTGACGCAGTTCCCTTGATAGGTATGCTAGGCCTCCTGGGAGCATCGTGTGTTTGACGCCCTGTGTCCCTTGCTGGACTACTGCCCGTTGATACTTGGAGGGCGCCGCAGCTGCATGTCTACCCTGACCTACCGAGACCTGTTATTTTTTTCCTAGTATGATTGCCTCCTGTGCACGTATGAGCCCCCAGCGCCACCAGGGTAAGTAGTGGATGAACGACGGTGGCTGCCGCGGGTGTGCATCAACAAAAATTTACGCTATGAGTACCTACTAACGAACATTACATTCCCGACTGAACAATATCATCGACCAATCGACGACGATTCATCAACTGACCACTTGCTAGTTGGATGCCGTAGCCGTATTCAAGCTGTGTTCTGTTGCAGGAGTGACCATCTTGCTCTCGTTGACTGTGTTCCTGAACCTCGTGGCAGAAACCTTGCCCCAAGTATCTGACGCCATTCCTCTGTTAGGTATCAACCGTTCATTGTCTGACCTGCCTGTGCTAACTACATCCTCAGTTCAGTGCTGCCTGATGAATTATGTGTATCACTGTGTATATGTAATTGTTGTGTTCGCGCGCGATTGTTTTAAACGCGAACAGCTTTCTTCACTAGTAATTTTGTTTTATTTTCGATGCGATCAAAGAAGAAATGTTTTAGGGCAGTCGGTGATGGCGCGGGGTGGAGTGCTGTTTCAGATGAGGTGCGTGTCCCTCAGCGTGGTGAGGTGCCGCAAACATTTCCTCTTTGAATCGTTCCGGGACGAGCCGGATACTTGGAAAGAAGGGAGGGCAGCAAATAAACAAACGCGGCGCGACATCGCGGCACAGGTCACAGGTCAGACGCTCCGCGTGATGCACCACTGTCTGTTGCAGGTGTGACAATCCTCCTGTCACAGACTGTTTTCTCCTTGCTGGTGGCGCACGTGATAACCCAGACCTCCGACGCTGTGCCCCTCATAGGTTAGACTCACGGAATCAAATACTTAATTATTTTTATTTGCAATAAACACATATGCATGCCGCGTTGTTGCGGCGCGACAGTTATCATTAGGGACACCACTTCCCTCGGCGCGCCGTTGCATGCGAAGCGTCGACTGTAACAGCACTTCGTCCACCCACAGCCACACGACTCTAATAATAGTGTGCTTCTTACTAACTGTGTTGGGTGAATGGGTACTGCGACCGAGGCTATACTAAATAAGAGTAAAGTAATTTAAATTAGCTCAACCTCATATAACCGCTGTGAACATGTGCCCATCATGTTCCGAAGCCGTCCCCGCTCCTACTCTCCGCTCCGCTTGCCACTTCTGGATGCCCTGTTGCAGGACGGGCCGTAGCTAGTCTTTTACTGCTCAGTGCTCACTGTCTCATGCACGGCGAGTGCGGCCGTACACAGACTCTAGCCACTTGTCTGCCGATCATTCTTGTATGCCAATGACCTTCTCACCTCCAAGTATCAAATGGCTCTGTCCCACTAGGAGTATCTTAATCTGTATGTTTTGTTGTTGACATGTTTCATTTCCTATTACTGTTTGTATTTTTATTATGATTCTTATATTCTTTATTTCTATGATGACTCGTTACCTCCTCGTAAAATTCTAGCAGTGTTACCACAAAGAACACTAAAATCGAGATGACTTAAATAGCTGCTAAATATATATTACTAATAACATAATCGACTAATATAGTAAACTGTGTGTTAAAATGATGGTTTTGTGGTGCATAGAGTGGCGGCCGTGGCGACCGAAAGTCGGGCCATCGCAGTGTCGGTGCTAAGGCAATGGCGATGACAAGACGCTCCCCACGGCAACCACACAGGTAATCACAGTCTTAAGCCAGACATAAACCAGCATCTAAAAGACACGCACTAACGAGAACGTGATTCTCTTTGAATAAGTTATACGCTTTGCTTGTCCTTCTGATCTGTTCTATGGCTTTTATCCCGTCTGAAACCTGTCAAACTGAAATAAAAGCGGCAAATATAAAAAGTATTTTAATCGAAATATACGTAATAAAATAGAGCGCGGCAGCGTCGTGGGCTGGTTACCAAAACTCCTTGGTAGGTATATGCCAAACCCACTACCTTTCATGGTATATGCTATCTGCTCCCGACTCTGCCGCACCAACCTCGGCCGATGCTATATATAGCCTACTTTTAGGGTATCCATTATTTTGAGGAGGGTACGAACATAGTACATTATTTAGAATATCTAAATTAGAACTGTTTGTGTGTAGTTTTGTTTTATATTTAACTTATATAGCATTGGAGTGTTTGTAATGTAGCGATTCCGAAGATGGTGTGTTTGTGCTTGGCGTTACGACTGTTAATTCCATTGTTTTCATTTATTTAGATGGTTTTCCTGTTCATGATTTTCTACTTTTGTTCTTGAGTAGTTATTTTACCGTAGTCGTAGTAATACTAGTAGTAGTAGAAGTAGTCGTAGTTGTAGAAGTAACAGTAGTTGTTTGAATTAGGAATGTTGTGTTGTTGTTTCGTTTTGTATAGACTGGAATTTAACTTTTTCGCAATTGCAGGAACCTACTTCAACTGCATTATGTTTATGGTGGCGTCTTCCGTGGTACTTACGGTAGTTGTACTGAACTACCATCATCGAACTGCAGATATACATGAAATGCCTCAATGGGTAAGTAAAGTAAATCGTTTTATTTTTCACAGTTGTCAGTTGTATCAGTACCAGTTCACGCTATTTATGATGTCTTGAACTATATCTTTAAGTTTAGAGCGCGTCGTTGGTAACACCATACGCATGTTGCTTTTTGTGAAGTCAAATAAGAAGGTAAATTGGTTAGAGTGCTTTATCGTGTTGGTTCTGTTGAATGGATTGTGTAAAGGTAATTAAATTTCGGCCGTGTTTAATTTGCTAATGTTAAAATGTTATGGTCTTTGCCTATCATTTCATAATGTCTTGAGGAATGTTTATTTGTGGTCAAGGTCAAGATCGTATATGTTTGATAGTGAGCGATTCTAAATCTTTAAAGTTAGTGCAACCGCACACATTTTTGGTGACTGTGCCGTTATGATAATGACGCAGTAACAATGTCACGGAAATTACATATTAATTTCAAAGAACAAATACTGAAATGTGTATTATAGGTATCATAAATTTCTAAAGCGTGTTTTTCTATAGATCAAATCTGTGTTCCTACAATGGTTACCATGGATCTTGGGTATGAGTCGACCGGGTAAAAAGATTACACGCAAGACCATCTTGATGAACAGCCGCATGAAGGAATTGGAGCTGAAAGAAAGATCATCCAAAAGTTTATTAGCAAACGTACTAGACATTGATGATGATTTCCGAAACGTGTCTGGTGGTGGTAACAGTGCATCTGTTACGACAAGCTTGGGCGCTGGATTTATGCGACATCCGACTACAATAGAAGAAGCAGCAATGCCAAGTTCTGGGACCCAGCGAGATCTGCAGTTGATACTACGCGAACTGCAGTTTATCACGGCTCGCATGAGAAAGGCGGATGAAGAAGCAGAGGTTATCAGCGACTGGAAGTTCGCAGCGATGGTGGTCGATCGTTTTTGCCTGATTATCTTCACGATGTTTACCATCATCGCAACTGTGGCAGTGTTACTATCGGCACCACATATAATTGTCCAGTAGGGGCATCTTTACAATCAAGCAGTTTTTCAATTCTACTATATCGCATCTCGTATAACCGCTAGTTAGACTATGAACGTTTACTGTGATACAAATGCGGCAGTGTTGGCACAGTATCCACGTGCCTTCCCCATGGAACACTGACGATGAGCTGTTGCAACAACTAAAAGGCAGGCACTTATGTGCATGTAGTTGCTTTTACTGCTGTAAGCATCGCCACTGACGCGCGTCATATCATACCGCTATCCATACTAATCCATAGAACATTGTAGATGTAGGTAGCCACTTTTAGAGGATATTTTTGTTTTGTTTCGAAGTACACACGTGTCTGCCTTTTGTTCGCCCATTGATACAAATAAAGTGTCCAACTATACATTAAATTAATTGTGATGAACTTCGCAAAGTTAATGAATGATCTTTAATTATCAGTTATAGATATAAATAGTATATATGAATAAATCGAAATCGGGTATGTTGCGCTAAGCGCGTGTTTTAGTACGTCGTCACGGACAGTGTCGCCACGGAGCCCGTTGTTATCTATTACTGGGCCATGCCCGGATACTTGTACCTTGCTTGTCTTTAGCTTCGTGGCGAGGTTGTTCAACGATTTTCAAGCCGATCTGCACGAGGCTAGTTCCACTTTTCATTGCTCACAAATTATTTCAAGGAATACTCGCAGTCTTCCTAATTATCACTAATTTTATACACATAATACGACAAGTTTGTTCTAAGCCACGTGCATATCGTCGACGTTTTATATGATGTACCATTTTTAATATCATATTTAATAAACTTCGAATTTTTCATTAATATGCAAATTTCTATACTTTAATACGAAATAAATTGGCGACCTGCCTTTAAATAATAAACAATAATATTGTTTAAATGATAATAATAAATAATAATGATAGTGTTTAATACGATTTTAATAAAAAAAAAAGGTTTCTTTGGGCATTTTATAAATGTAGTGCAGTTTCATAATTTTGTTATCTACTTGTATTGACGAAATTATGCTAGGTTAGAATAGCGGCCCAGCATGACTTCGTCTTGCTGCAGTTAGCGCTGCGATTTGGAGATCGAATTCCTGACAGCATCGCTAGCAAGCGGATATCCTTCAATTTCATCCCCTTTTGAGTACGTGATAACTTCAAAATGCACTATTCCCCTTTACCGGAATAAATGAGGTGACCGAATGGACTGATAGTTTAGCTAACGCAATTTGTCCAATCTTATCTAGATTAGTAATGCAGAAATGTGTAGTCAACTTTAGAAGTTGCAAAGATTACTAGGATAAATTATTCTCCCTAATTCCCGAGCTTTTCTCATTTTCATTTCCTGTATTACTCTGCTCAAACTTAAAATACTCGTTTGCGATGTTCTAACAAGTGATCTCCTGATGCTGGTATACACATAGATGAAGTATGTCGAATAAATGTGTACTGTATGATTGCAAAAAATAAAAGCAGGAATTCAGTTTTACTACGTCTGATTATTTACCGTATCGTATGTACCAATTTGCAGCAAAAATTCCTTTTATAACTAAAAACATATAAAGTAGCTATATTTACAGCGTGTTTTTGTACAAAATTCATTTACAAAAAATTCTGCCTATACCAATTATAACAAAATGTGCAACAATAATTTTTACAAAAATTAAGTAGAATAAATTTGTCTTTTTAATTTAATGTTCAATTATTAATAACAGTCTTGCTTTATCGCATTTTCATATTATACATATGACAAAACGAACTTATTTTTTATTTTAAACCTTATTTTCATTCAACTTAAATTCGGTGTAATCCACAAAGCCATCCTTATTCGTATCCATAAGATTGAGAAGGTGATCGACTACATCTGACAACTGTTTGTCAGTGTAACTCACTGCGCGCTCTTCGTCAGTTTCGGTATCTGAAAATATATAAGCTAGAACCTATCGAATGTTACGCTGCGAATAGCAAACATTTTTGTTTCAAAAACAAACATGCAAAAGCATTAGAAAAACAAAACTTCGAAGCATAGAGATAGATTTTAGCCCAAGAAACAACATACGTTAATGTTTGGCAGATGCAGATGCAGCAGCCTTTTGTTGAGCTCGCACAAATTCAGGATAGTCAATGAAACCATCACGATTGCCGTCGTCCATGTTCAATATTGGATCTATCAATGTTACCAATTCTTCATCTTTAAAGATCTTTTCTTCTACGTGATTTTGACCGCCTTTACTGCCTTGCTCTAAAGCACATGACACACACACATGCAGCATAATAATTGAATGAATATATAGTTGTATCCACGCAATCACCGGGAACAAACGATTAATATTCATTCTCAAATTTGCTGGGTATTATCACAAACAATTAACAAAACAAAAAGTACCATACAGTAAACAGTTTGCATTTTTATAATTTCATAAGGAATTATTTATCAATGAAAAAAAAAAATAAATCAAAATGGCAGAAACAATAAAAGCTATCGGTCCCAGTTTCTGTTTGTATCCCATCTTAATTTACTTCAGTTAGCCCAAAAAGATATTATATTAAATAATATAATTTCGTATAAAATGTAAATGTTATGAAAATAAAATTGTTTCTGTTCTTTAATTGTTTTAACATTGAAGTTCTTACTATTAAATAAAACTCATTCACATTTTAGTTACATATAATTTAAATATAGGAATGTTGAAATAATTAAAAATGAGGACAACATTTTCATAAATAAATTTAAGAAGCTTCCCCAATGTATTTGGTCAACCGTTTATGAATTACAATTGTTTTTAAACGTAATTGCATATCCCTTTTTTTTCCATTTGTAAAAAGTACATTGCAAGCCCAATAGATTTTTATTTTTATACAACCGATTAACAATTATTAGTCCTCATACAATCAATATGTTTACAAGAAATATTTGCTTTAAATATATCGCCACCGCTATTAAATTAAAGTGAAAGAGTTAATAACTAGTGGTTGCCTAACGGCAAAATGTTTCAAGTAACAATATGTACAAGGTAATCAATGGGAGATGCATACCATTGGAATCTTGGAAACCATAGAATTAAAAGGTCAGGTAAATGAACAAATATATATACTTTTTGGGAATAATTTAATGACGATTTCATTTTTGGAAAATTAAGCATGGCTTATTAGATACTTGTGAAAAACGCAAAACATTGTATTTTATTACAGCAAAATATCTTCGTTAATGGTGGAGATAGAAAAAAAGTTGAGTTTCACAACCTTTATTTGGGGGTTCTTGAGAAATTGCATAAACTTTAAATTTTTTAAATGGCGTTTATAGTAAAAACCTTGCCATTTTCTCTTTTCAACGACATACGGTTTAGAGTTTTGAATACTATAAAAATATTTCAAAAAGAAGCTACCAAGGTAATGATGCAGGAAACAATTTAAAAATTACATTTATTCATGTTGAGACATTGGTTTTAATGAATCTATTTTTTTACTTTTACAGTTATTAATAACCAAATGAGAAAGAAACAGAAAAACCGAATTAAATCACTGAATCAATTTCAAGTGTACAATCTTAATTAAATTTTAACAAAACTACAAGATACTCTGTGTGTTTACCGTCATTTCTTACACTGCTATTCTTTATACAATATTATTCATGACTTTTCTGAGAACTTTCCACTCAATGAGTACAGTCCGTTCCAATTCATACGGCGGTCGCTTGCAACACTGTCCCACCTATCTGCTCACTGAGTTGTTTTAAGCTGACATTGTTGTACGTCCGAAAACGTTAACGTTTAAATGTTAAACAGTAAAACAATTTTATGGACTTTAGAATGGATATTTAAGTACATAGATTGTTACGTTAATTAGACAACAATTACTATTCAGTGTAATGATAACGGGATATATAACATAATGTTAATAGTTTCATTCTCATTAAAATTCTATTGGGAAGTGAAAATGTTTGCTGAACGCCACTGATCATTTACCTGGCAGGTAAACTGGGGATGAAAGATAGATTATAACGCCCACTTTATGCCATTGCACACACTTTGCTTTCGCCTTATCAATTGGAACAGGTTCTATTTGGAGTACAAATATTATAGACGCATTCTTATATTATGAAAGTTTGACAACAGGAAGGTATTTTGGAGATTTTGATTAAATGTGTACAGAATTTCACATTAAATAGAGTATGACAGATAATCCTGCTCATAAGGGTCAAATTGTAATTATTGGTTTAAATCAGACCTTCACTAGAATGTAGGGTCGCTTAGCTTGCCACCCAGATCCCCTGTGTTAACCCCACTTGCCATTCATTTATATGGATACTTTTTCTTCTTCTTCTTAATTCAGGACTAAATTCACCTGGCTTTTTGCTCCATTATGAATGAAGACAATTTGTTGAAAAGAAATTTCATCTATTTTTACAAACATATAGTAAATACTATTTTCATAGAAACAAAAGCAGTATTAAATTACTCCCAAGGATATGTATATATCTCTCCAGTTAACGCCTTCTCAAGATACCATTCTCCCACTGGACATCCTGTATGCACTCAATTATGTTTACAAAAAAAATATAAAGTGCATAAAAGTGTCTTCATTTAAAAACAAGGTTATCAAACGGCGGCTGCCCGCTGATAATGGAGTATATTGAAAACAAGTATGTATATTGTAATATTGAATCTTTTATCTACAGTAAGTAAAATGAGTAGTTAATAAAGTAATTTTTCTAAAAATGATTGGTTTCATGTGTAGCAAGGAAAAACATACCATGATTTGAAATGTACGCATATTATTTAAAAAAAACAACACTGTTGTAGAAACCAGCATTGCCATGAAGCTCTTTATAACATTTTTTTAAAAGTAGGTACAAGCTGCTGTTTTACATTTCAAGATAGAGCTTCGTAAAGATTCTTTAAGAAGCGCCTAAATGTGGGCAACTCAATTTACTACCTACTATTTGTTTCCATAACGACGGAATTTGTATTTGAAAAGTGGGAAAAGGGCTTTATTTATCCTGTATTCATTTCCGTCATTATGGGAACAAATAGTAGGTAGTAAATTGAGTTGCCTACATTTAGGCGCTTGTTAAAGAATCTTTGAGATCCCTGAAAGGAAACACTTTTGGCCATACATTTATTAACAAAAAATGTTTGTTTTCATGTATACTTTAAGCCCTAGAAGTTTGTCCCTACAATTCATTAACACCCTGTGTATATCTACAGGGTGTTTAAAATATACGTTCGGATATTTTACCCACTTAGATCTCATCAATATAAACAAAAAAGTCGTAATAAACATGGGTTCGGAAATCAACCGTTTTTGAGATATGGAGGTTTTTTAAGAAAATAAATATTGCTTGTTATTTCAATAAGTTCCCCACCCATTAAAACTAATAGCCGTGTAAATAAAACATTTTAAGTACAAATAATTAAAATAGATGTTCTACATGTCCTCCTTCCATTTGTACACCTCCTTTGCATCTCCGTAAAAATGAACGCCGCATTCTTTCAGAGATTTCCGAATTCATACGAACCATCTGGCAGGCATGTTCCATTCGTTCTCGCAATTTGTTTAAATTATTCACAGAGCTTGAATAAACTAGCGACTTTAAATACCCCCAAATACAAAAGCCGAGCGGATTGAGGTAAAAAGATCTAGGTGGCCACACAACTGGACCCCCCTCATCCTATCCATCTGCCGTTGTAATTTTCGTTTAGGAAATTTCTGAGCATGATTGAAACATGTAAAGATGTCCCATCGTGTATTAACCACAAATTCATTCTACGAATGAGGAGTACTTCTTTTACCAATATTGGCAAGGTATTACACAAAAAATCAAGATACAATTGGTCAGTCAAACGGTTCGGAAGAAAAAATGTCCTATCATGTGGTCTCCAAAAACACCAAGCCAAAAGTTAATTGAAAATCATTGTTGATGATTCGATTCAATAATAGCATAAGGGCTTTCATCTGACCATCTGATCATTTCTTGTGAAACTAGCTTCGTCAGTAAATAAGACTTCACTAACAAAGTTTGCGTTTTCCGCAACTCTTGTCAGTACCCATCGGCAAAACACCAGACTTGCGGCATAATCAGGAACAATAAGCTATGGGTACAATTGCTCCTCACGTAACATTCTCCAAACTAGGGAAGCATTAATATTTGTATCGGCAGAAAGTCTTGTAGTACTTGTATCTGGATTTTCTTCCGCTTCAGGAGTGGAAACTGATTTAGGCCGACCACCACCACTGTTTCTAGATTTAAATGTGCCAACTTCGGATAAACGTTGATGCAAATTTGTAAAAATTTGTCACACAGAAGTGCCCAGTTCGGAAATGCTTCTGCATACAAGCGACGTGCCTCATAAGGGTTACAGCTGGCCTTACCATACATGAAATGCGTATCTGCCATTTCTGCGTTGGTATACATATTGCAACAACCACAGTATTGACAAATTCAAACAAATGTTGTTTTATCCACTTCCATAGCAGATGTGATAAATACGATTCTGCACTCCTACTCTGCATAAATAATTGGGCTGTATTTTGAAAACGGTTGATTTTAAACCACATTTATTACAACTTTTTTGGTTGTATTGATTATATCTATAAGCGGGTAAAATATCCGATCGTATTTTTAAAATTTAAAATTTTTTTATGTATATGTATATACAATTAGTATTTGTTTATTTAAAAACATCTTATCACTCAACTTAATTTCTTTGATGTATTGAAAATATCATATGGAATGGTACTATCTGATCATGGGGTCAGTTATATAAGTTATAAAAGACACGTAGAAGCAACAAACTCCCCACAACAACGCAAACAACAGTAAGTATATAAAAAAAAAACATACCATGCCAGTGGATTAGCGATTTGATAAGTTCACAGCCATCTAATTTGTTATTGTTATCGGCATCATGCATTTTAAAATAATGGAACTGTAATTCCTGCTCTGTCATTTTGCTGGTATCAATAGGAACTTCTAAATGTTCAGCTATGTGTCTGAAGCATAGCCATTATTAAAAACCAAAAACATATGTGTACTGTACAGCTTACTCTTTTTCATGGGCAATATTTGCAGCGTTTAGCACTTGTCCAGGTTGGGGTACACCATGGTGCCCGTGATGAGTATTTTGTGGAACTTGCTGCATTGGAACTTGTTGCATTGGTACTTGCCCTGCTGGCACTTGCTATTTTAGAAAAATATGAAAAACATTAGAATAATTTTTTTCCGGATATAATTCAATTAAAACAAAAATAAGAAATAACTTACTTGTTGTACTGGTACCTGTTGTTGTACTTGTTGTGCAGGTACTTGCTGGTATTGTTGCTGTTGGTATTGTGGTTGCTGCTGGAATTGCTGTGGCTGATACTGTTGTTGCTGTTGCTAAATTAGACCATATTGTAAGTATTAACAAATTTATTAACACTGTAAAAATACCTGGTAATTTTGAGGAGGCACACCTGGAGCTACCCTTTGTGCTTGGCACGTATAAATGTAGAAAACCTCAATTAAACCAATTAAAAACAGTATATTCTTCATCTTAGTGTCCTGTTTTTAAATCTCCCTAAAAAGTAATACACACACTGTACCATACGTTTCAAATTTCCCACTGCATTAGCATCTGCTTGAATGTTTTTCAAAAAGTGAACTTTAATCAGGATAAAAGCCCCTTTAAATTTGCGCCGAGTTTAAAAATAAAACAGGGTAATTCTTATTAATTAAAAAAAAACACGTACTTTACTACACGTAGACAAGCAATCAGTGAAATATAACCTCTTCTGAACCTGTTTCCACTCCTTTCAAGTAGAGCTATACGTGTACCTATGGAAAAACCGAGATTAGAAGATATGGTGGGAAATAATGAAAGATAAAGAAAGCGAATGGCAACAACTTCAATTACAAGTTAGACTAGATTGACGTTAGTAACATGTCGCAACTGTTTTTCTTACTGCCATTCAAGGTGAAATTAGTTGAATCCTCATCAGAGTGGATTTAGTTGAATAGGGCAAACTGAACCCTAATTATAAAAGTGTGGCTCCTCAAGAGATGGCGCTATGCATTACAAAAATAGTATACTTTTATAAGGAATCTGCAACATGTAGTTTAAATGTATTACTAGAGATGGTACATTATGCAACATGAAAAGTTGTAACAGTTATGCCGATAACAATTTCAAATTTATGCTGACTCGCTGTAATTCCCCGTAAGTAGATATTGGTAGCTACGCAATCAACGAAGTTTGATGTTCCGTTTATTTTAATAATTAACGGTTTAAATTTAAAATCTTTTACGAGTTGTATGAAAGGGGTGTTCGTTATATTCTTACTTTTTGTGTGGTTCTTTTTAATGTTCTGGCATAGAAATTTCTTGTGTTTTCCATTAATCAGGCTACCGAATTTCAATTTTTGAGGTATGTAGGTGTTCTTATTTTAATTTAAGTATCTCAATGTACTTTCTGTTTGCAAATTAAGCATCCCGTGTGACCTAAATAAAAAACTCCGGAAACAATTTCGAAAACATTTAATACAAAACCAGTTTAGAAAAACGATGTTTCTGGAAATTGGGAACCATTTCAAACAACCCCGTTATTATACTTTATTTGCAAAACATGTACGACTTACAAAGACTAAACTAAAATGTTCAGTCTTGAAATGCCATTACCTCTTGATTTCGACAATTCTGACTTCCCAAGAAACATATTTTTAGCTATTATAAAACAATAAATACGATCAGCAATCTTATTGTATAAAACAGGGTTACCGGAGTAGAGTAATACTGTTTTCTAGTTGTAAACACTTTAGAATTTCCGCTTCTTCTTGCCGTTTTTATATCGTAAATGTAAATTACCTTATATGTCAGGTTTTGAAAAGATTTTTTTGTATGAAAAACTACATGAAGTTGGCGGAGTTGTTCTAAAATCCATCTATACCAGAATCGGCGGTGTTTTAAAATTAGGCTTATATAGGGTCAATAAACATTCTTGTAAATGTAAAATATTTATTCTGAACAACCCTAAGCTGCCTTTGGTTCACTGATGTTTCCCTTTAAAGAACTAGGGTGCTGGTTCTAGTTATGCATGGAAAGCTTTACTGAAGCATTTATCATCACCAGCAGATAACATCCTTGTAATCCGCCCTTTGAGAAAGCATTTGCCCACAATCTATAAATTCAAAACATAAGCAAACACTTGGCCAACCCAGTAATAAAAACTCCTGACAACCATATCATAAAAGAAAGACTAAGTTATTCTTACAATATATTTCAGCAGTAATAAACTTAACCTTTTTTTCAGTCTTGCATCAACTTTACTAGTACCAATACGAACTGTATACTATCTATTATAAATCCAGCTTGATGTAAGTGGGTACTCGTTTTAGTAACTATGTAGCTTGATGTAAGTAGGTACTCGTTTTAGTAACTATGTGGCTTTATAATTGAATATAATATCGCTTTGAAATAATTAAAATATTTACAGTAAGTAATACCTACTTCAAATCAAAGTAAATAAATGAGATTCACGCTTTGTAATTGTATTGTATCTTCTGCCATTTTTAACATTCCAGAATGTGAGAATGTAAAAAATATTTAATAAAATATTAACATTCATTTACTCTAAATGGCATTCTCATACTTGACATTAGTTTGGTATTTGCTTCCAAAATAAGCTTTCAATTTGAATTTACCAGTAATAAATATTTATATTAAATTGTATCTACTGATGAACCGCTAACCAGGCGCGTGTCAGGCGGCCCCGCAGACCCCGCGTCGCGGGGGGACCACCAGTACATTGGGGGCCCCTCAAAAAATTGTCAAACAAGCCGAAAATACAAATACGCACACATAAGACTTTCGGTATTAAATCGATATTTCATGGTTTAACATTTCTTTCTACTATCTATCAATCCTACCAAAAAATCTGCTCAAAATGGACAACGGAGTGTAACCCAGCAAACACAAAAACATATTGAATACATATATGTTATGTAATTTTTGAAATATAAAAGTCACAGTTATATAAAACTGAAGTCACAACTAGATAATATCTATGTATGTATTGAATACTGACAAAGGCCGGCACAGCTAGAGAACAATAATGATATAAAAAATACATATTCATATTACATATTTATTATGTATATTATATTACATCTCAAATATGTCCAAATTACTATGTAATATATATGTAAAAATGAGATAATATCTAAAGAATATTTATGTATTAAATATTACATAATATAGATGTAACAAAAGTTACCTATTTTTTCTTTTGTCTCACTACTTACCTAAAATATTTTATTTCATTGGATCTATGAAAAAATTCAGCGAAATTCTCAATTTAAAATTAATTCAGAAAAATCTGTTGAAACATTATTTTCCATAGATGAAATGAAATACAATATTTTTAGTAGCGATGAGGGTCAAAAGAAACAGTTTTAGATTTTTCATCTTCATTTTCTTGTGTCTGAATATTATAATCTTCAATAATGATGTCCGTATTATTTACTTCTATAAAGAATGAAGAATATATTAAATAATTAATGTGATAACTTTGCTGCACTAAATACCTGTGTTAACATTTGCATATTCCATATGCAGAATTTGAATTCCGTCAGAAGCTTCATTATCAGTATCTGAAATATAAACAAATCAATTTTCTTAATCAATGACAAACTAAATGTTAATAAATGTCATAAAGATAATATCTTAAAACTTACCTTTTGAAGGAACAGATATATTTAGTTCCTTCAGTTCCAGGGGATTATTCTGCTTCGGCTGTGGAAGATTTTCTAAAATATAAAATAAAAGCTTAGTCAAGAAATAAAACATACATAAGATCTGTTAATTTAAAGATTAGACATTGCATATTGAAGGTTGATAAAATGGTGACAGTATACTTGAAACTTTATTGAGACTGAGGCCTGATTAAGACTGTGAATTTGGTTGTTTGTATTAAGGCGCAACCTATCACCACTATGTAAATCTCACATGTTTAGTCTTGCCATTAACAGCCTGTATTATTTACCATAATCTGATTGAGAAGAACCCTCACTATCAGTGGAAGGTTTTCTTGTGGTTATAAATATAATAATAATAATAGTACTTACATAATGTATTCTCCAATCCTCTAAACACAAACACACAGACAAAAACGTTATTATAAGTATCTACTTTCTAATTAATAGTTGGCGCGGGTATTTGTAGCTTAAAAGCTTTGCTCAACTCGGATCACTCGTGACAATTTATAGGTTATAATTTTCTTCTTTTTACGTATGGCGGCAGCCTTCGTAAATCGAAATACTTGTGAAATATATAAAATATTTTATGTAGCAAATTTTACGTATTAAATATATATAATTTTTTTTTTATATTTTTGTAGCAGAATTTACATCTTAAATACATATAAAATTAGATATATCCAATATATAAAATATTTTATAATATAAATATTGAGAATATATAACAAAATTTATAAAGATTTTGTTACATAAATACTACGTAAAAAATATATAAATGATTTATATAAAAATCGTTCCTGCTCTGTTATATATTTTTATGTAATATATACATTTGTGTTTGCTGGGTAGAATGGGTGGCCGGTTTAGTCGTATAATAACAGCGACTGGTTGTATTTCGGAGGGCACGTCAAAGCCATCGGTCCCGGCTACTACTTGATTGTAGTCGTTAGGTCAACTCGGAAATGCCAGTAGGATCTGAAAACCCTGGTCATATGGGTAAGAAAGTGTGTTTTTTTTTGTAAAATCGGATGGGGTACCCTATTAAGGTTATATGATCCCTCATTGAATACCTGTTCTTTATGATTACAAACAATTAAAAAATCCCGTTGAAAGTACACTACTTGGGAGTTGAACCCCGGCATCTCTGATAGAATATCTGCAGCAACAAACTCTTTAATGACTAGTCAACTACTTAACCTTTATATAGCTATAATTCATTCTATTAGTACTTTTTACGTATTATAAAGTACCCTGTTCTATGCTTAATCTTATAAATTTACAATTACCTTTCAATGCATTGTCATTGTGAATATTTAATTCATCGTCGAACAACTGTGCTAAAACCTTTAATATCTTTTGAGCAACGGTACTGAAGGTAATATAATAGTGCTGCTATTATGTTCTTGTTATTTATAATCGCATGAAATTCTTAAACGTATTTGTAGTTCGAAGTTCTGTTTGCCGTATAATGTTCGTGCTTATCAATTTGAAAACAATACCAAGCTCAAAAGGAACAATTTTCAAATACAGTGTAACATTTTAAAGATTTAGTTAACGTCCTGAAGGGTTCAGTTTGCATGTTAGTGTTAATTTAAGTCGATTTGTTGTAATGTAGTAATTTATTGTAATTCGGATGTTTGATTTAAGAATGTCAACGGATTGACAAAGAAATGTAGTTTCGTAACGGTAAAGGTTGAGTTTCCAAAAGTGGTTTTCTTGATTTATAATAATTATAAATCGGCATGACAGTGATTAAATAAGTTAATTAAATATAGGTAAATATAATTAAACAAAACTCGTGTGTGGTCTAGAAATGCCGGTCTACCAGAATAGTACTACCCTGCCGCCTGCTTAATCCAAATGCTGCATTTATCTACGAATTTCTGGCCGGAACAAAAACTAAATTACTTATTAGGCTCTAATGTATGCACCTATGATGTACTTAAGGACACGTGTTCATTTAAATTCCTAAATTAAAATTACTGGTATTAGTTTTTTTGTTCCTACTCGATGTTGATTTAAGGTGTATCTGATTTTTCCGGCGAGCAGGTGAACATCGGGTTTTTTGTGCTCTCACCAACATATGAGCATAAGAATTAGGTGCTCGAACCAGTATCTCCCGATTTATGCTTACCTACTGTGAAATTTATTATTTTTTGCGGGAATTGCTGCACACTGCACTGGCTATGCAAGATTATTGGCTTCTGAAGACCGTATTACACTAGAATACTCAAATAATTGTAAGCTACATGAAAAATATAAGCAGAAAAAATTCATAAAAGATTTTAATAGTTTTAAAGATAATTAGTATAGAAACAACACACATAATTTAAAATTACAATTTCTAAATGCGATTATTACTTGTAATTAGAAAAGGAATTACTGAAACAGTCACTATATCAAATTTGTTGTTACAGAAAGTGCTTGAATGTAAAACAGTAATTAATAATAATAATAAGGAACTCAAAAGTAAAAACTTATTATGATTTAGGACCTTTTGGTACCATGAATTGGGCACAGAAGTACTTAATACAACACCTTGGCACACACCACACAAAACAGCACTTAGTTTGCATTTGAAGACGGTGTAATGGGGTTCCGATTCAGCCCATACTGGCACAAAGAAGTTTGACCACAATTTATTTCAGAATGATGTTACTTCGACATTTATAAATTTCGCGGAAAAATTATTCGGGCGCTACAATATTTTGGCGCTACTTTAGCTAAATCATAAGAGTATAAGCTTACCAAAATGTTGTAATTACACTGCCAAAACTTCCAACGTCTAGAAAACTAATTACAACACAACCAACACCAAGTGAAATTATATAAATACTTATATATAGATTTAGAATAATATGCAAATATGCAAATGCATATTGTAGACATTTTTCGTAATAAATGCATATTTTAATTGTCTTGAGCATTAATGCATAATTTACAGTTTCTAGGATTTGTCTGCTTAAATTGCTTATTTATACAATTTTTTGTTATCAAGTACATATTCACTTCGTCAAGCAGTCTGGGAATCTTCAGAAATTTTAAATAATCTTCTAAACTCATTCATTTTGTATTCGGAATAAGTAGGTACTTTCTTAGTTGTTAAGCTTCGAAAAACCAGAGTACTTGGAAATGCTAGAGGATTACCAGGGTTTGGAGAGTAGTCCTGTTGCGTTAACGGGAAAACCTGTAAAACTGAAAGTTTAACAATTCAGAATTTCATCAACAATCGGTCGTCTACTAGTTCGAATAGTGTGTTAACATCTTTAAGATGCCGAAAGAAGAATATTGTATAATTGTTATTTTAAACCAGTTTGTGAGAGACTATGATGATTTCACGACAGATGTACGTCTGTTATTTTGTAAATACTGCGAAGTTCCTGTTGCGGCAACCAAAAAGTTCCAAGTTACGCAGCATCTCCATACCGAAAAACATACAAGTAACAAAAATCGAAAAAGGGAGATTAACCGACGGCAAGTGTTAATTTCTGCTTTCGCAAGTTCTGGACCTAAACGTACATAATTTAATGAACAAATTTGTAAGGCTTTTATTTGCGCTGATATCCCGTTTGCTAAATTAAAGAATGAAGCTCTTTGAAATTTTGTGGAAAAGTACACGAAACAGAATATTACAGACAAATCGACATTAAGAAAACATTTGTTTCCGAGTTATACGCAGCAACATTACACAACATAAGAGAAAAATGAACCGATGCAAAGAGATGCGTAGAAAATTCTGTTTGGTACATTAGGGGTTAAGGGGCTAAGAAAAAATAAATCATATCTGCTGACTGTAAAAGTCTTGGACAAAGGGAACCATTCAACAATTGCTGCTTTTTTCAACGACTCTCTAAGCTTATTGTGGCCGTCTGGAATTTTATATGTAAAAGGGCGAGTGGCTTGTAGTGATGCTGTACCATATATGTGCAAAGCAAAACGACGACTGCAGATGTTGTATCCAAACGTGATACATGTGACCTGTTTAGTACAGGATTTACACCGAGTAGCAGACTTAGTTCTAAATTTTTATTTAAAGGTTAACGTGCTGATATCAACTGTGAAAAAGATTTTTCTCTACGCACCGAGTCGTATGTAGAAGTTTCGGGAAGTTACTTGGGCCGTTCCACATCCTCCCGCGTCATTTATTACAAGATGAAGAACTTGGATCGGCGCTGCTGTGTATTACGCTGAAAATTTTGAAATTGTGAAGAAATTTGTTAATGAATTCGACTCTAAAGACGCGCAGGGCATCGAAGAAGCACAAGGTATTCTGAGAAAAGAAGGTATTTGAGAAGATTTAACTTTATTCGAGATAATTTGGCTTACATTTCAACTGCAATCTTTAAACAAGAAGCGAAGGGATTATCTTGAGAAGACACCATTGAAATAGTAGAAGATATGCTTAAGGGTTTAACTAAACTCAAGAAAAAGGATTTCATTAACAAATTAAACCAAGTGCTGTCAAAAACTGACTATCAACAACTGAACTCTAGTCAGTTGAATTTTTAGTGAATATATATATGTGCATATTTTGAATACCTTTGATGTATATTTGCATGCATATTTTGAAGTTTTTTAATGCATAATTATCTTAACCCTACTTATATGTGTAACCGATTTTTTCGGTTATTGCCGGTTCTCCGTCCCCCGTTTGCATCTTCTATTATTAAGTGTTTTCGAACTACTCAATTTTAGATCAACTTTTTCGATGAAATAAATTTCTAGTTAAATTTAAGGAAATGATTGGAAATGGGGAGAATTAGAAAGTTTTGTGGAGAAATATCACCCTAACAAGGAAGTAGAAGACAGTGACAATTGCTAAACACAGGCAAAACACACCTCATTAGGCATGTTCTTAGTGAGGCAGAAAAAAGAAAGAACTTCAGAAAACTTTCCTTCCAAAAACTAATATTTTTCCATCTTTCGCCACCTACAGTATGCGATTAGCTTTCCACAGTACAGATGAGTTTGTAAATTGGTATTTAAATTTAAGGTCTGGAGCAGATAAATTCAATTTACATTATTTCTTATGGGAAAAATAATTGCGGTTCTCGAACACCTTCCTGGAATGAACTCAGTTCGAGAACTTAAGTGCCACGGTGTGAAGAAATCAAGCATGAATCAGTGATTCCATGAATTCATGATCTCCATTGGATTCAGGTTTAGAGATTGCACTGGCCAGTCTATCGTGTCAATTTTATTGGTTGTCCAATATTTAACCGGTATTGTTCTGTGGCTGTAAGTATTATTGCTCTGGAAAATAAGCTCTTCTTTGTTGAACAAGTCTTTCCTACTATGTAGCATCTTATCTTGCAGTAGCAACCATGCGATTCCATACCATAACGGCGGTTGTAGGTTTAACTGTTGCAGCGTTGCAAGATAAAATACTATTTCATAAGAAATATTTTTTGGTAAAGAAACACTAATCTTTCCAGGCCGATAATGCTCCATCTCATAGAACAGAGTTGGTTAAATCGTACTTGATCCACAAATATCTATTGACTAACGAAATCCCCAGACCTAGAGAAAACTGAGAAAACGGAAGACAAAGAATGCTAAATATCATATCTAAATAAAACATTATTGATTGAATCTCTTACTAATTCCACGTTTCACTATATTGCTAAGAATAATCTAGGAAAATTGTTGTGCAATGCTGGAGATTTTCGTAGTTTTAATAATTTTTTTAATTGCATTTACTGATAAACTGGATTTTTTTAATAGTAGTTATACTATTTGACATAGACAACGGTATAACTGTAACTTATTACTCATGCAAGCTAATTAAGAAAGTTAATTTTGACATAGTTTACTAGGTTTAATATAAATAAGAAAATAAAAATAGTTGAACTGAACAGGTCAATTTTAAATAATGAATTAAAAACGAAGAATTTAAGCTACTTGCTTGAGTCAGAACCCCTAAGTAACCCTCTTCGCAACATGTAAATTTTCCTGAATGTGGCCGGTGCTTATGCCGAGTTACAAGTAGCGTGTAAATCCTTGTACTACAAGTATGCCTTGAAAGCGGATAACGGTATAATTTGAAGTGGAATGTAGTAGACAATAAATCATTACAGGATATTATTGTTGAAGCCTTAAACAAAGTCAAATACGTATGAAGCTAATTAAACTTGTTTAAATAATATGATCTACGAAATTAGTTTAACGCCTTAGAGGCCGTGCGTTGAATTGGTCCGGATCATAAATTTCCTTCTACATCTAAGAATTCCTATTGCAGCAAATGTAATGTGTAGATAACCAGATCTACTTCAGGCTATTTTTATATTGTTCGACATAATTACGTAACTGCTAATTTATAAAGGTAAATGTAAATTAATTTATTGTATCAGAATTAGCACGCTGGTGACAGTATTAGGAAAACATTGGGAATATTTAAAAATTACTGCGTTCTTGAAGAAATGGTTTTCACGTGGGAACAGTTTACGTGCAAAATACAATAAACTTGTAGAATTAGTCGACAGGTAAAGTAAAGTAATTTTGAATCATTGAAATTAGTTTTTAGCCCCAAGATGTTTACAAATTATGGCGTAATTAAGGTATTTACTTCTGAGTTGAAGCAATTAGGTTGGTTTGAAGAACACATGTGTTTAGCATACGATTTACTTGAAAATTATCTAAGAAATATGGAAAATTAAATAACAATTAACAGTGTAGATAGAAATGACTTGAATAAATAGAACCATTAAAACATAAAAGAAATAGTCAATATATAAAATAGAATAATTAGTATATGCAAAGAATTTCCTTATCTGCATATGTATTTACCAATTAATGGAAATTAATCTGAAACTATTGATATCAGTGAATTTAGAAAAATGCGAGGTGGACTCGCATGTACATTGTACATATTGCATTTTTTAACCAATAGACTTACTGACTTCAGAACTGTAATTTTATTATTATAATATAACGCGTGCATACTAAGAATCAATATTTTTATCCGAAATTTGAGTCTAATTGCAACTCATGAATTAGGCAATGTTCAGTATAAGTTGGCTATTAATATGTGTGTAAATAATTATTCTGACCAAACGGCGTGGAAGTCAAGACATTCTTATACATAAAGCCTTCTTTATAGAAATTTCTATAAGGGTTCGTAATTTGGTAGCAAAAACTCTTACTGCCCCACAGAAAACTTACTTTCGCTGTACTCAATTTAGGTAAGTTAAATAAATTGCTGGCGCGGGTAATAAACTTTATTAAATAGACTCTAATAATCTATTTCATGCCGCGTTTTAAAAACATTAC